>SAUA01000110.1:0-113235 GCA_004335185.1 Phoma sp. RAV-16-625
GCATACGACATCATCAGCAGCCATGGCAGAGAAGAAGAACTTTTGTACTTTGCTACGGTGGTCAACGATTACAATTACGTTCTCTCGTATTGGGTGCAGCGAGAACGATGGCAAGAGTCTCTGGCTGTTCTCAAGAAGCAGACTGATCCAGAGACATTCTACAAGTACAGTAGTGTGCTTATGGCTCAAGCTCCCGTCGAACTCGTCGAAATTATGACACGGCAGTCGAACCTCAATGCGCAGAAGCTCATTCCAGCTTTCCTGAATTACAACAACATCAGCAAAGCTCCTTTGAACCAGAACCAAGCTATCCGTTATCTGCTCTTCGAAATCAACCAACGCCAGTCGACAGATGCTGCGATACACAACACGCTCATCTCAATCTACGCATCTCACCCAACTACTGATGAATCAGCGCTCCTTGCGTACCTAGAAGGGCAATCCCTTGCACATGAGCAAAATTACGACGCTGACTTTGCTTTGCGTCTCTGCATCCAGCACAAGCGTGTGCAATCGTGCGTGCACATTTACAGTTCTATGGGTCAATATGCACAAGCTGTAGACCTCGCCCTAAAGTATGAGGAAATCGACCTTGCCAGCAATGTCGCCGATCGCTCCAACACCGAGCCTGCGCTTCGTAAGAAGCTCTGGCTCGCCATCGCTAAGAAGGTTATCTCGCAATCCTCGGGAATCAAGACGGCAATCGAGTTCCTCCGCCGTGTTGAGCTGCTGCGCATTGAGGATTTGATTCCGTTCTTCCCCGACTTCGTGGTCATCGATGACTTCAAGGAGGAGATATGTACTGCACTCGAGGACTACAGCCGTAAGATTGACGAACTGAAGAAGGAAATGGACGATTCCGAAGAGACGGCGCAGCATATCAAGAGCGATATCAAGGCCCTGGATCAGCGCTATGCCATCGTTGAGCCGGGCGAGCGTTGCTACGTGTGCGGGCTGCCGTTGCTTGCAAGGCAGTTCTTCGTGTTTCCATGTCAGCATGCGTTCCATAGTGATTGCCTAGCCAAAAAGGTCGTCGAGCTAGCGGGAATTGCAAGGGGGAAGCGGATCGCAGAACTGCAGTTGGACGTCAGCAAGGGAACGAGCACAGGGGCAAAGAGAGAGAAGGCTATTCGAGAGTTGGATGCACTTGTTGGGTCGTCTTGGTAAGTTTCGCAGTGTCATATCGTGACGATGGCGAGCAGCTATGACTAACATACACGTGTACAGTGTGCTTTGCAGCGAGTTGGCGGTCAAGCTTATCGATGAGCCATTCATCAGTGCCACGGATGACAAGGAAGAATGGGCATTGTGATAACCAGCATATCTAGATCAGAAACTCCAGACCTAGGTGTCTGTCTCCAGCATGCGACGCTGGCAAGTATTTTCAAAGGCCGAATCAATGCCTTCGACCAATACACGAGCTTAGCCATGTTTCAGAGCCATCGCCACCAGAGTACATCCCTATCCTTTCTCTTTCTTTGTCTCTTCTACTGATTCAATTTCTCAAGCAATGCAGTATATCTGTTTGTATTTCTGTCTACACCCGCACCAACACTGTTACCTGTACCACAACTAATCGGCAGATTCTACTAAGAGACCCACGCCTCCGCATCTCTGATCTTCCTCCTTTCTTCCTGTCCCGTCACGATCAGAGTCAAGATTCATTGCTCTGATGTTAACTCTGCTAGATTTTCCAGGTGGACGTTGGAAGCACACTCGATCGTCAACTGAATTGAGTGTTTGTCTGAGAATTTGCGGTCTCAGATCATATCCTTGATGCTTGACAAGTTCAATTTGATTCAGGAACCCTGAATTTACAGTCAAAATGAGTCATTATTCGACATCCAACGACCTTCCTAATTCGGACCAGGTCGAGTAATGGACACAACTATTAAACGTACAAGTACAGCGCAACATCGACAGAAATGATGCATTGTAGTTATTCTGTGTTGCAAGAATATGTCCACCCGAACAAAAGACGTCACATTAGCCGACAAATTTACACGGCTCAGAAACAGCCACCCCACAGCAGCCATCGACCCTTCGACAAACAAACTCCTCAAACCGCTGAATGTCCTCATCATCGGCGCCTCGCGCGGCATAGGAGCTGGCATCGCATATGCATACGCTCAAGTCGGTGCTGCGAATCTCATCCTATCCGCACGCACGTCTTCGGACAAGGAACTTTCAGCAGTCGCACAGAAAGCCAGAGAACTCGCCCCTGCTGTTCCAATATCGTGCCTAACGGTCGATATTACCTCGTCAGAGAGCGTAGCGGAACTAGCCAGGCATGTGAAAGAGAAAATTGGCAAGCTCGACATTCTGGTTCTTAACTCTGGGTACTCTGGTCCGGTAGTTCTCAAGGTCGACGAAGGCGATCCGCAGGACTTCAGAGATGTTTTCGATGTCAATGTTCAGGGGACCTACCTCGTTGCGCACCACTTCATCCCATTGCTGAGGGAGAGTGATGGCGCGAAGACGTTCATTGCTGTGAACTCTCTCGCGACGCTGATAACGAGTGGACATATCGCAAACACTGCATACTGCGTGTCGAAGCTTGCACAGGCGAGACTTATGGAGTATATTGCTGAGCAGTATGGCAAGGAGGGTGTGTTGTCAATTGCGGTGCATCCGGGGGCTGTATTGACGGAGATGGCGGAGCAGACGGCGCCGGAAAGTATGATGCCTTGTACGTATCCTAGGTCGGGGAGAGAATTGCGAGTATTAATTGGAACAGATCTCACTGACGATGCTGGCTTATGTGGGGCATTTTGTGTGTGGTTGAGCCGAGAGAAGAGAATGTGGTTGAACGGCAGGCTCATCAGCGCCACCTGGGATATCGATGAATTGCTGGAGAAGAGGCGGCAAATCGAAGAGGAGGATTTGTTGAAGATTGGTTTCAGAGTTGGCGACGCTTCGGCTGCTGCATCCGGCCAGCCTTAATGCACGAGAACGATACGTACAACAACCGAGCGCTTTTGCCCCTGCCTGCGCGATACCTCTACGAACAGCACACTCTTACACGCTAGCCTCATGGAACGACAGTCGTTGTGCATCGCTCGCACATCGTAACATCATAGGCCCGATTTCTGGTTCGAAGGTGCAGTCTCTCGTCCACACGACGATACGGCGATCTTTGAGTCCGCGCACTTGACATACGTTAAGCATGTTGCTGACGAGGTAGTCAAGCCAGTCAAGCGGGTACTTGATCCATAGAGTCGCGTACCGAAATCTTCTTACGCGCCGAAGACCGTTCATGGCTTTGTCGTAGTCTTCCGTGCTGAGATGTGCTTGGACGAGCCACTATCTCGTAGAGTCAGCGCGATCTTGGCATTAACGATAGGCATGCGTACCTCGAGAACAATGTAGCTCATACCCAGAGCCATTACTGCGCAGGTTGTACCGGTACCAATGATCCAGTATTCCTTTACCGCCGCACTCTTGGTCGCATCGATCTGAGTGAAATCCAAGTAGCCACCAAACCCACCCCAATTCGATGTTATACAAGCACAGTTGTTAAAAGCACCGAATGTCTGCGCCACGAGGAGGTAGCACGCCCACACCAGGTTCGTGGACTCTAGCGGCGTAAAGAGAGCGCGTTGGAGCCAATTGCGGGCGGTCAGACTTCGTAAAGTCAGGAAATGCGTCCGAATTGCGATCTCTGTTGCGTCCAATCCCACGAGTTTATGCTTGAACGGTAGCAGACGATGTGGCAGCAGGATCACCTGGAGTACTAGACTCTCAATGTAATCAAGAGTCCGCGCCAGAAATGACATAGATGCACCTAGCCCAGGAAGCCTTGCGAATGCTGTCATCCTGCGAGAATTCGCATGACGAGTGTATTCCTCAACTTGCGAGTGAAATCGATCTTGCTTCCGCAAGGGTGATGTGAGCCACCACACAACTACCTCGGCCAGCATCAGGACCAATGCGATGATGAAGAAAATGAGGTATCCACCTGTACGACAGCCTAAGCCAATCGTAGGCGTGTTGAAAGATAGGACGAATGCGCCAACGCCGGAACCACCAACAAACAGAATGGAAGCAAGTACGGTCCATAGCTGGCGGCCATCACTAGATTATGTTAGTTTGGTCATCATATAGAAGCACAGCGAACATACAACCAAGTGAAGCCGTGATCAGTCTGCCCGAGAACCAGTGCAGCCCTCGCTTCCCTTGGATCACTAAGCCAGTTTCTTCCTCTCTCAGCGATATACGCCTTTTCAATCTCTATCAGAATAGCGTAGGCAGCACCGTAGTGAAACCTGGTTCGAGCTTGGCCTGCGAAGCCACGGAAGTAATCACCCCTGACGTATTCTGCCTTCGCAGCTATCAGTTCCACCCAATATGCCATATGTTGTCCCTGAGGCAAGTCTGCAAAAGAAGCGATGTATTCTCTTCTCGTGTCAGGGTCGAGGAGCGAGTTGCACACCAAATCGACCAGCTTGTTGAGCTTGCGTTGGATATCGTCTGATGCAATTGGATTTCGGTCGAGGATTGAGCAAAGAATGAGAATGGGAAGCCAGGAGACGAAAAGGCCCATTGCGAGGTTGTGTGCTTGAGGGTTGCTGCCGAGATCACCAAAAGCTGGGAAGGCTCTCAGTTGGGTCATCAAAAACATGGACAAAGTACCCACCTGCTTCGATTGAGATTCCTAAGGCAAGAATAAACCACAGAGTAGATAGAAATATAGGTACGACCCCCCTTCGCCGATTGCTCCGTAGGTCTTGCGCGAGTTTTACTCGTTTTTGATTCAGTGTTTTGCTTGTCCCGAGCAACTTGAGATCTTTGCTGAACAGTGCAATGCGTAACAGTCCTTCAGCTTCACGCGTCATTGAGATGACTGGCTTCATTTTGTACTGGTTCAGGTTCATCAGGATATAGAAGGAGTCTCGCATGCTTGCAAACTCGCTGTACTGGTCTGGTGTGTCATCGAAGGGCGCTGCTAAGTCCACTGTTCTATAATCAGTAACGTTTTCTTTCACTCTGTACAAACAGACTTTCACGTACCAAAAAGTGCACACTTTCCGCTTATTCCAATATCCCAAAGTATCGCCGCCAGACTACTGATGGGACTGCCGATCCACCTGTTACACGCCTTTACTGTTCTCCAAAAGGCGTTGCTTTCAAACGGCGCCTGAAGCAACGTACCCAATATCGGAAGGATCCATGTCGTCAAAGTTGCAGAGATGACTGGCCATGTATAATATTCGTTACCTTGCCCACACAAGGCTATGCAGCCTTTATAAGTGATTTGTGTGCTCTGGTTCGCGGCGATGAGGCGAACGCGGCCACTGTAGTTGTACTGCGAGATTAAGGTGGGGTCAGACATGTAGCGGGTGCCGCAAGCTGTGAAGTTAGGTCCCATGTCAGTGTGTCGTGGTCGCGCGGTCGACACCTGGAGGATATAGAGACAATAAACGAGATCGTGTATAGATTTAGTTTCGAGGGGAAAAAGTAGGCAGCGCTTGGTTGTCACACTTGATAAGGTATATGTTTGACAACAGGTCGAGGTTGCAATGCAGTAGCATTTTATCGGCACGTTTTGACTGTCCTATCGGATCGTACTGTGCATGCACGGCTGGATTTGAGGTTGTACAGCCCGTATAATCCGAACATAGAGGGGGCGCCACGCGTAGTACACGTGGTCCACAGATGCTGTGTCGTTGCATTTTCCTCGTGCCCTGCGTTCATGGGGAGAACCTCCTAGGGTATTCTGATTTGTTGAGCGATCCTACTCTTATCACCTGCGTGCCCCAAGATTCAGATTGCCAATAGGTGTTTAGTACTGTAGTAAGACGATTCGCTGGTCTGATTCGTAGCTGGTTGAGGTCTAAAGACATATACGACAGCAGTCCGAAGGGTATCCAAGGGGCTTTTGTTTTATGGCTCGTCGTTGGAATCTGTACGAGCAAGAATCGAAATTTGTGAGACTCAGAGACTGCAAGTAGTCCAGAATTTCCATGGTCGTGCCTCCAATTAGTCTTTTGCAGTTGAAAAACATGTTACTGCTTTTGGACTGGAAAGCAGCCCGCCTATCGAGGGATCATCTCTGGATATTCATAGGAGTTCGGAAAAAATACGTTTGATCTGAAATGGTTGTTACGTCTATCCATTCTTCTTTAGTGCCAGACTCATTCAAGGCGCATTGCTCGATCATGGCTCCACAGCAAGAGTAGCACGACTAACTCCGAGTTCCATGCACAACGACTTGCTGGTGCTTTCTTGTTTCGGGTTTCACTGGCCTCAAGAATGCGCTTGCTGACTCTCCTGCTCTTTTCTGTGCGATACACATATACTTGATGTCTAGAATATGCGGCTAGTATCAAGAGGGTCTCCGTAAGGCTGGAGGTTGTTTCGATGGTCATCGACATGAGAATATTGCGGACAGGCACCATAGTGGCAAGACCGGAGGATGTGTCAAGTCACGTGCAGAGTGCCAAAATGAGCACCGCTGCACGACGGTTCGCGCTAAGAAGTTGAACTTGAGCGCGGCGCCATCACCAACCTCATCTTGCCCCAGTCGCAACCCACGCACAACACCACACACTATGGCCGAAGTACAATCACCACCCGCGCAAACAGCGCCCGCGCCCGCAAACGATGAAATGTCCCTCGAACCCTCAACATCCACCTCCACCGAACTCGCGCCCATGACGACCGACCAAATTATCATTACAACCAATGCTGAAGGGAAGAAAGTCAAGAAGATAATTCGCCGTAAACGCCGCCCTGCGCGCCCCCAAGTCGACGCAGCGACATTCAAAACCGACGCGCCACCGCCCACGGGCACAATCTTCAACATCTGGTACAACAAATGGTCTGGCGGCGACCGCGAAGACAAATACCTCTCCAAGACCGCCGCACAAGGGCGCTGCAACATCGCCAAAGACAGCGGCTACACAAAAGCCGACAAAACACCAGGAGCCTACTTCTGCCTTTTCTTCGCGCGGGGCATCTGCCCCAAGGGCGTCGACTGCGAATACCTGCACCGCCTGCCGACTGTGACAGACATGTTCCCAAGCAACATCGATTGTTTCGGGCGCGACAAGCACTCGGACTACCGCGACGATATGGGCGGAGTGGGAAGTTTCCAGCGGCAGAACCGCACACTGTACATCGGACGAATCCACGTCACCGACGACATCGAGGAGATTGTCGCGCGCCACATGCAGGAATGGGGACAGGTGGAGCGCACGCGCGTGCTGACAGCGCGCGGTGTCGCCTTCGTCACGTACATGAACGAGGCCAACTCGCAATTCGCAAAGGAAGCAATGGCGCACCAGAGCCTCGACCACGACGAAATCCTAAACGTACGCTGGGCCACCGTCGACCCCAACCCGGCCGCTGCCAAAAGAGAGGCGCACAGAATCGAAGAGCAGGCCGCCGAAGCCATCCGCAAAGCGCTGCCCGCAGCCTACGTCGCAGAACTCGAGGGTCGGGATCCAGAGCAGAAGAAGCGGCGGAAAATTGAGGGCAGCTTCGGGTTGCAAGGCTACGAGGCACCAGACGATGTGTGGTATGCAAAGGAAAAGGGCGACGGGGAACAGGCGCGCGAGATTGAGTCGGGCGGGCTGGAGAACAGGAAGATGATCGAGGCGGGTGGGCAAGATGAGGACGAAGAATACGGGGCGCTTATGGCGCCGCAACAGAACGCACAAGCTGGAGGGAATGGCATATTGTCTGGCTCAACGCTTGCAGCCCTGAAGGGATACACAGCGACTTCGTCAAACAAGCGGCCAGCACCGTCAGGTCCTCTGCTTGCTGGGTATGGAAGCGATGATGACAGCGATTAGATTGGATCACTTCTTTCTTGTAGCATAATAGTACGGAACCTTGCATGGTCAGGCGTCACAACAATCGATACCCTTCTTCACTTCAAACTGGGTCGATAAAAGAGTGAATGAATGTGACTGTATACTAAGGAAAGAGTACCATATCAAGACCAAGTGATTAGAATTCCTTGCGCATTCGTATCAGTACTGATCGTCAATGTCGTAAAGTCGTGAACAACTCCGTCTGTCAAACCGTTGTGCCCATTGTGAGCCTCTCAAACTCTAGCCACACTGACATCCCGCTCTCTCCAACTCAGGAATCTCTCCCACTCCTCAGCCCGCCTGCGCTTTCCAAGAGCCGTTGTCTCCGTCGCTCCATTGTCGTGCTGCCCCTCCTCTTGAAACCCTGCTGCGTGTATCTCCTCGAAACTGTCTTCTTCGCCGCCATAACCGTGCCCTTCGTTTACCGCCATCGGATGTTCCAGAACACTCTCTTCCTCCCGAAACAGCCTCTTTGCTGCTGCACTCTCGCCCTCATGTGCACCTCCGCAACCGAATCCGCAGATTCGACGTCCACAGGGAACCCAGAAACGGTACTCAGCGACCTGAGGTTCGCTGAGAGCTGGAAGAGCTAACAGCCCAGACTCGACGGCCCGGTTGGACATATATGAGAGCATGGTTCCAGTAGGGGAGATAGGTGACCCCGTTTCGAACTCCGTACCGTTGGCAATCTGGATGGATGGAAGCATTGGGGGCGCAATTTGACCACGCATGGGTTGTGGTGAAAAAGAGCGTACTGACTGCGAACAGAGTGTAGAAGGAGAGCCGTTGTGGCTGTGGGAGCTGTCACGAAGCATGTTGATGGCGCCAAATGACGACTGCAATTCTGTACCAGAAGAAAGAGCAATGTTGTGCATGCCACGAAGAGCCTGCTTGACAGCCAAGTTTCTGAGCATTCCTGCACGAGGCGACAAAGCTCGTTGCGGGCTGGCGGGAACCGCATGACCGAGAGACGATATTGAGGAAGCGCGCGAAGGTACCCGAGTTTGGCATCTAATGCTGATTCGAGCAAGGACACTGTCGATCAGGCCCATCTGTTCGGCAAAATGCTCATGGTTATGGGAGATCCAGCGTGTTGACGGTCCACAGATGCTGGACCTATCGACACTTATGGGGCTGACTGAGCAGATTCTAGGACTCTGAGCCCGGATCATCGCAGCTCTTCCTACATCTAACGTGGGCGTAGGATATAGCTCCTTCGCACTTGATGTTGGGGACAGCGGACTCGGGAAGCCCGGATACCTTCGTCCCACATCCGTCAAAAGAGTCAAATCAGGTCGGACCGCTCCCGATTGAGGGAGGGGAGTGCTTAAATCGCTCGTGTTAAACACAGTCTGGTTGTTGTATTCGATTCCGGTAATCAAACCACTGACGGAACCATCAAAAGGCGCAATTTCTGGATGCGGGCTCCACCCATCATTATGTGGTTCTGCTGGTGTGACGGGCTGATGGCCAAACGAGCTATTGGTGAAGTAACTGGTCGGGCTACCGCTATCACTAAAATGAGGTGATGCGCCTACACCAGTGATACGCCGCAGAGCTTGAGCAGTGAGTGCGTTGATCGGTTCTGCTCGGGCAAAGCGAGCTTCGTTGATCATCCAGAGTCCGCCATACTGTTGCCAAGGAAAGTTGCGGAGAAAGTGGTCTTCTGGATAGACGTCGTAGCCAAGGGTACGCGAACGAAAGAAAGCGTATACGAAGCTGCAATCAGGGAACTGGCGAAGTACCTAGATGCATCTTTAGCGGGGACCAGTAGAGGCTGCAGGAAGCGGTGGGAGATGCTTCTTGTGTGTTCGAAGTACAAGACGTCTGCGCATCTGCGTCTGGGTATTGTGCAAGATATGAAGGCAAATCAGATAAGGGCTGGTAGGTAGCTCATACATCCCAAGCGGGGAATAGGGGCGGTGTTGCGGTGAGTCTGTTTCAGTCAGCTTCGAATTATGAAAAAGACGTGATGACACTAGCCTGAGAATCTCGAAGGCGGCAAACTTCCTGAGATGGGCAGGGCCTCTTCGATATGCATGCAGAACTTCCGGTCTCGAACTTTTGATGTTCTTCCGGCCAATCAACTTATGCATGGCTGGGCTAGTAGCGTAGACAGGGTCGAGAACCACGAGGTTGCAATAGTCGTCACTGCGACGTTCGAAACCAACGATAGTAAGCGAGTGACCGGGTCGCTGAAGATAGATAGGAGGCAGAAGTGTCTTATGAACGTTGGAACCATCGCTGACGGCGGCCTGAGTAAAGTAGCGTTCGACTGCGAGCAGGAGTGCATCATGGGCTTGTATCTTTCCGTGTGGCGTGTCTAGATCGCTGAACATCTCAACGGCGCAATTGATCTCGGTGCTGAGAAAGAGGGCTTGTGCCTGAGTAACCGTCAGTATAGTGTGCGCTGTCAAGTGGTTGTTAAACGGACTTCTGGGGTACCGATGTATTTTCTGGTGTCCTGTATACCGCCAGTTTGAATCCTGCCAATGTGATTGATGTCCATATCCCATGCTTTTTCGATCACCTCCTGCAACTTGAGAATTCCAGGAAGCCGACCCGAGAACTCTTCATGTCCCTGGGCTTTTGCGCCCTGGATGTAGGATATAAGCATCTGAATGTTCCTGTACCCACAGAAGCTGCCCTCCTTTGGCGTCTTGCCAACATGTAATGTAGATGGGTGACAGTAGTATGCCTGTTTGACAGTGCGATCCAAGGCCGACAACTGCGCCAGAATAGGTATCACGCCTGGAGTTTCATTTTGCACTTGCTCCTGTTTGATGAGACGACCGTCCCGACCGATACGATTGACGACAGTGATCTTCGGGCCAGCGGCAAGTTGGTCATGAAGCCACCTAGGCATTCGATCCTCCCAAGCGTGGGGTCCAAGTTCCGATTTCTTGAAAGATCAGCATGAGGCTTCTGTAGGTCACAGAGCAGACTTACGCCAAGGCGTGCACTCTTGTTCGGTGGTTTCACTGGCTTTTCCAACTTTGTAAATGGATTGAAGCTCAGAATATTCCTGGATAACGTGCTTTTCTCGCTGCTGTTTGTGTCCCTCCTGTCGCGATGCTTCTTCCTCGTCTTGCCATGGCTACCGCTTTTTCTCGAACCGTCTAACGACTCAGCGTCACATAGGTAGTCCGACGTGGCGGCTTTTGATGAGCGCCTGTGAGAGTGATGTGTAGCGGCTGCTTTATGCATGTCGTTGGATGAATGATAAGAGTGATACTTTCCGGTGGTCTCGTCGAACGATAATGATTCTGCGGCGTGAAGATCCAGGTGATCGTTGAAGTCGTCGAGCAAGACCAGCTCGCCGCAATCGGGCTCAGGACACGCGACTGTAGTTTCCTCGTCGTCTGAGGAAGTCGTGGCCTGCACGTGCTTGCATTTGGATGAGGAACCTACCGAAGGAGGTAGTGGCTCTGGGTCATCCTCGATTATAAAAGGACTGTTCTCCGTATGCACCTGCTCGAAGTGTAACTGAAGGATATACTCATCGGTTGGCAGCACGGTGAAGTCGCAGAGTGGGCAGTCGAGGAGTTCCATTTCGCCCGCCATGTGGGAGCAGTTGACACGTGCCAGGAGTAATTGTCTAGTTACTGACAATTTGAATTGATGATAGGCTTTTCCACGCAAGTTGCTTGATCCAGGGCCTGATGCTGGCTGTGGCCTGCTATGCCAAAGGGCTGGTCAAACGCAGCGTGAAGTTTTAGAAACGCCGTTTTTAAGATGCCAACACATAGTGTGCATTCTTGAATGGGGAATGCGAGCTCAGTGAATCGTTCGCAATGGTCTTGAAGGCTAGAAGGCTCAAACGAGCAAACGCTGGGAGCCACTTGCCAAGACTGGGAGCCAGCTCACCGCCACATGGCGCAACACTGCAAACGAGAGCTGGTCTGCGTTGTGCAGTTCACAGGCTTGTACGAAGCATCAGCACGACCATGCAGTGTGAGGTGCAACACAACTGCGGAGGAGAACAGCACCTCCGCGGCGTGCGTCATCAATTGGGCCTAGTGTGGCGTGAGCGCAAGAAGCTCTGGCAGGGTTCGCCTCCAGCAAGCCGAAGCTTCTCACTCAATGTCATTTCGCGGGCGATGTCTACGACGGATAGCCAGCACGTCCACGCGCCGCACCGTATGGCGGCAGCAAGGTGTCCGCTACTATAGCTCCCAGGCGACCACCGACCCTGCATGGTTCCAGCAGCTGCGCGCCGAATTGCTGAGCCGCAACCCTCTCTATCAACGCGAGGACCTCGACCGCGTCCACCTCACGCAGCTGTTGACAACACTGGGAGGATTTGTGCCGAGTATTGACAAGGGAGAAAGTGTTGCACAACCCAGGTCTCCAGTGGCCCACCTCTTGACACGCTTCAACATTCGAGTGCCATCAGCAAAGCTCCTGCCTGATGGAACCGATCCTCTACACAGTCCAGGCGAGCCATGGGTGCGACGCATGTGGGCAGGCGGAGCCGTCCAGCTCAACCCAGATGAGAACGTGAGGACGGACAAGTTGGACTTTTATTCTAGACTGGCATGCGTAGAGCGCATTAAAGACGTTCGGTTACAGGGAGAGAAAGATACATCCAAGATATTCGTGACCATCGAGAGACGTTTCGCTTCTGTCGACCGGCTTACAGACCGCGTGAGAAACCCATATGCGGGGCTGAACGCAAGGCTGAACCTGTTGCAGCAGGTGCAGGATGGCGTGGAATGGGGCGATGCACTGTTGAAGGAGGAGCGCAACCTGGTCTTCTTGAGGGCAAAGACCCATATCGAGCTCACGGCCATACAGGCCGGTCAGACCCATGGTCCGAGGTATCTAAAACGTATGTGTAATTCATCTCCCATCGATCTGCTTCTGACACGCTCCAGCACCGACCAATCCTGACTTCACCCACACCTTGACACCTACGCGCTCTCTTCTCTTCCGCTACTCCGCCCTCACGTTCAACGCTCACCTAATACACCTCGATCCCACCTACGCCCGAGATGTTGAAGGCCACCGCAACCTCCTTGTACACGGCCCACTCACCCTGACGCTGATGCTTCAGACATTGACCAAGCATCTTCAGTCGCCGCAGGTTGATGCAAAGACTGAAATCGTAGATTCAGTCTCCTATCGCAATCTGGCGCCACTGTATTGCGACGAGGAAATGCGTATTTGCGTCAAGAGGAAAACAAGAGCAGGTGCAGGGAACACATGGGACGTATGGATCGAGGGACCTGAGGGCGGCATGGCCGTCAAGGCAACCATGCACACGGTTGATGGAGGAACCAAGGCCTCCCGTACAGAGCGTGCAGCCACACCACTACCAGGCGTCGAAACAGTCGCCGCCCAAGCTCGGGACAGCCTCAACGCCCTGGACCAACAAGACTCCAGCACAGAGGACATATCTTTCCTCTCACGAGACCAACGCCGCAAATCCCTGCAAGCAGACCACCCCTCACTCTCGCGCAGCCAGCGCAAGACATGGGCAATACAGTCGCTGTCCAACGTCCCCACCGCACCATCGCCCCTATCCGTCTATTCTCCTCCACCCACTGAGGCAGAACAGTCTTTGGGAAACCTGGTGAAACCTTTGCATGTCCCTTCTTCCCCTCCGCACAAACCACAGCCAAAGCCGCGTCAGCAAGGGCCAACAATCAGGAAGATCGGGCAAGTCACTGTGCGCAAGACGGCGATGGAGTTGGGGAGCGTGAAGGTGCTTGGGAAGGAGAGGCTGAGGCACTTGAAGAAGACGTTGAAGGCTGCTGAGCTGGCGGCGGAGAAGCGGGAGGGCGGGAGTGGAAGCGGAAGTGGAGATGTGTGAGTGGATGTGGGGGAGATGGATGGGGATGGATGGTATGTGTGTATGTATAGATATGTGTATGTTGAGTATCAAGAGCGGGGTTGTAAGATCAGTATACGCACACAGGTAGCCAAGAGTACCCCGAGTCGTAGAAAGTGTATAATCACTCACCACAACCACACTGCACGCCCTCTACTCCCTTAAAACCGCAACACCTAACCTCCCCTCCGCAACAGCATCAGAGAACTCCCCCACGCTCTCCCCCCGCTCATCCAAAACCCAGTCAATCGTCTGCCCCAGCGTCGCGCCATTATTCTCAAACCACCCACCAAGCAACCGCACATAGCCCTCCACCATACCCTTGAGCGGTGCGTTTTCCTTCAGCCACAGGACCTGCTCGGGATCAAGCTTCATGTAGTCTTCGATGACGTAGTAGTGGCTTATGTCGTCGCCCCAGCCCTCTGCGCCGACGTCGTGGCCGGGGTGCAGGGCGAATTTGCTCGCGGGCGAGGCGTAACGCGATGTGTATGTCGGGGTGCTGTTGAAGTGGCTCCAGAGGTTTGTGGACGGGGTTTGGTTGTTGAAGGGGTTGTATGTTGCGTGGCTGGGTGCCGGGGGCGGGTAGTTGAGGTGGATGTTGAAGAGGAGGGAGTGGTCGTTGTGTGGGTGGCGTTTCTTGAACTTGCGCGCTATAGTGCCGTTGCTGGGACAGATGTTGTTTTGGACCACTTCGCGCATGACAGCGGCCATGTCTGCGATTTCGCTGATCTCGAGTGTCGACCAGTTGTGCAAGAGGGCGGCGCGCTTTTGGATCACGGGGCGTGTGACGCGGGATTCACGTGGGTGGAGGGCATTGTGAAAGGCGCGCGAGTACAGCCAGGTGCGGTAGATGGCTCGCCGTAGACGGTACCGCTCTTCGCTGGTGAGGAGACGCCGGTGCTCGTAATTGTGCTTCCATTTCTTGAACGGGTAGATGTCGCACCATTTAGTGGCAATACGGCCAGCGTGTACCATCTGCTTGAGCAAGGCGAGGGAGAAGGGAACGGTACGGATAATATGCGCCGGCTGACTGGAGTTGTGGGTGAGAAGCTGTGTGAGGTCCAACAGAGGGCCATATTGGGCTTCGGCTGCGTGCTCGAGAATGGCGAGCCGTTGGGAGCAAAGCGAGATGCTGCGGAAGCGACGACATGTTGTTGACAGCGCGAGGACGTCGTTGACAGAGCTGCAGGAGAACAGGACCTGAATCACTAGCTCGGTAGCGAGGTCTTCGAACAGCATGTTGGCTGTGGATGGTGGAGGTAGATACGCCTTGAGATGGTCTGCGGTGATTCGAGTACCAGCCAATCGAACGTCCACTCAGAACTCAGAACTCAGAACTCAGAAGCTGGGTCGAATATGTTTCTCCTCCTTGCACCTTTTGGTCTCTCTATTTGGGTAATGGTATACCGTGGTCGGTTCGAAGCTGTAGTCTGCTTCGCCCCTAGGGAAGCTCGTAAAGTTCAAGAGACAGAGACCCCTCCGTTGGGGCTGTAGGTAGAAAACGTGACATTGTGGAAGAACATGCTGGGCCCTGTTGCAAGCTCTGATGAGCCGCCTGCTGTGATGAACGACATCGTGTGTGGAAAGGAAGTCATCGCGTGCGTCCATGGGTGGTGATGTGATAGTAAACAGCGCTAGCAACCCCAGGAATCGGCGCGCCCCAGGTCCGATGTCGTCAGTGCGAGAGAGAGCAGATGCGCAACATTGCGATTGTCCATGCACAATTCGCACACGGCAAGCTATATGAAGCTCGAGGCTGCATAGCACGACAATGTACGCTCCCAACACCGCCAATAACGAACTGTCCCCCCTCCTCCGCCTCCCCATCGAGCTCCGCCGCCAAATCTACAGCTCCCTCCTCCCCCACACGCTCAACCTCGCAGTGCAACACCAACGGCCCGCCTCCCCAACCCCACGCGCCGCGTACAACCTAACCTTTGTGCGCCAAAGCCCCTCTCACAACGGATCATGGAAGATGCAAAAAACAGCCCCCAAGTCCGACCGCGAGACCGGCAACGACATCGTGTGGCGGCGCGGCAGCACCGCGCTGCTAGCCGTGAGCCGGCAGATGCACGAAGAGGCCGCCGACATGCTGTACGGCGAGAACACGTTCGTGGTGGATGTCACGTTCGACGGGGTTGCGTTTCGCTACCGCTGGCGCACGGAGAGTGGGTTGACGCCTAGTAGACGGCTGGACTGGCTGAGGCATTTCAGTCAGAGGAATTTGCTGCGCGTGAGGGACTATGTTGTCAATGTGGAGAGTGTGGATGATTATACAGGCATGATCAAGTACAATGTTGGGGGGAGGGGATTGCCTGTGGGGATTCGAGCGAAGGTGAGAGAGTTTGTGGATTTGGTGGTTGTGGTGAAGGAGGTGAGGAGGTTAGAGGTGCATTTGATTGACGGCGATATTAGCAGACACCGATTTCCAAGTGGCAGAGTGCACAGGGTGCAGGATGAAAGTCACTACAAGCAGACGCAGACCGTGTTGGATCCGTTCAGGGCGCTGCGTGGGGTAAGGCAAGTGCAAGTCACAGGTGTGAGCGAAGAGTATGCAAAAGCGTTGGAAGCAAGCATGGCTGCGCAACAGGGTGCAGCGCATGCGTAAGATATCTTTTGGGTATAATGGTGTACAGCAACGTCTATGCGCACCCACCCACCCAGCTTGGTGACCAACAACCTGCGCCAGTAGAAGATGAGGAAACCCGAGAACGCCATGCTTTTGCCAGACCGTGGAAACACTATGCGAAAAGAACCTGGTCGCTGAGCGGGTCCTTTGCCTTCTTGAGGCCTCCGTGCGATGTGAGACCGAGGTCTGCGCGCCTGTTCCTGGTGTCCCTCTGGGCCTCTGTGCGCGTGTTGAATCGGCCGGCCTTTGCCTTGAGAAGATCGGAACGGATCTGGTTGGGCGACACAAACTCCTTGTTCTCGTAGATGATGGGTCCGCCGAAACTCGACTCCTGGATAACGATGGGGGTCAGGACGAAGCGGGGGCCAATCTCCACCAGGCTGACGTCAAAGTCAGAGGTCTTGCCCTTCTTCTTGGACACCAGCTCGTCAACATCCATGTCGTCTCCGTTGACGGGCTTCTTCTTGCCTGTCTCCGACTCGTTGATTTGGTACACGCGGATCCAGATTTTGCCGTCTGCCACTGTGAAGCCCATCACGTGGTCCACGAAGGGCTTGGTCTTGCGAGAGTTCTTGGGAACACCGAAAACCTGGGTGAAAAGTTCCTTGATGACGCGGAGATGGGCTTGCTTATCGAACCCGGCGTCGAACGAGAGAATCGGCCTGGATCCCTTGAGGCAGTTGCCGATGAAGTTGAGTTCCTCCATGGTGTGCAAGTTCTGGAGGTGCATCTTCACAGTGGGACCGTTTGGTGGCTTGCTCATCCAGCAATAGAGGTCCTTTCCTTTCCTTGCCTCGAAAAACAGGATGTTGTTGCAGTTGTAGAGCTCTGTCATGAGTCAGCCATGTAACAAATTAAGGTGTAGACATGTCTCTGGTGAACGGAAACGTGGACCACCTGGAAACTGCGATTCTTACCAGCCATCTCGTTCAGTTGGTAAAGCTTGGTCTTGGAGTCGAACTTTGCCTCTTTCCGGCTGTGGGGCCTGGATTAAATTAACATCAACTGGTCTCAAAACTTGACGGCCTGAACATACATCAAAGAGTACAGATCCTGAAGCAGATGGCGATGGCGGAATGTGACACCTCGGGAGCTCTGTTCAGAATTAGCTTTGCGCGCCGGGTCTGAGGCGCAAAACGTACCAGGATGAGCACGCGTTGCTTGTTCCTCTTCTCGCCCGTGGGCTTCTCCTCGTCACGGTCATTTCCGGACAGCTGCTTGTAAACGGCGGCCATTGTGATATCAGGTTGATGCTGCTGTTGCTACGGTGCTGGTCGGGGTCGCAACTTTTGCCAGCGTTCGAGATTTGATGCCAAGCGATTACTTTTTAAGTGGATCCGCAGGACTAGCGTGGAAGTAGCGGGTCGCGCCTTCTATCGTGGGCCCGTCCAATGAGCTGCGAGGTTGCCAACGCTCGTCGACCCCCATGCTGGGGCAGCCCAAGTGTTGCGCCCGTCTCGCAGCCGCAGACAGGAGGGCGCCGATGGATGCGCAGGACAAACACTTGACGTCACGTGCGATGGGTTGGCGATGGGTATGCGTGGACATGGGGCATCCGCCGTCCTGCTAGGGTCGGCGAAGCTGTCGCGAATGGCAACCGCGGAGAAGAGCATTAGACGGGGTCTGCGAGCGGAGGGGGACCAGCAAGGCCGGGTGCAGCGAGGCCATGGGGAGAGAGAGGGAACACCTGATGCAGATAGACGTGAATTCACAGCTGCAGGCAGCTGCACTGCTCGGCCCATGTGCATTGCATTTATTGGCCCTTTGTGCTGCGAGGCGTGTATTATGTATCTTCACGCAGGAGGGCAGGCTCAGGCTTTGTTGACGAGGAGCTAAGCTGACTGCCAGAGGCTCCGTGTGATCCAGGATCCAAGATCCAAGATCCAAGTTCAAGGTCGCAGGACCGAACGCCCTCCTCCACCGCATCGCCGCCGTCCGCTGCCTCTGTCGCCGCGCCCATCGCAGCATCGCCCTCGCCAGCCCTGCGCGCAACCAGACGCCGCGCCCCAGCAGAGCAGAGCAGATCGACATCACGGCGCCCGTGACGAACGGCCGCCGCGCGCACCTCGCAGCCAAGCCTTGTCTCTGCTGCTGTCGGCCGATGATCGAACAGAGCGGCCCGCGCTGAGACCCGTTGCTGCTGCTGCTGCTGCTGCTGTTGCTGCTGCTGTCGCTGTCGAGGCTGTTGATGTTGCGCGACCATGGACGCATACCCGCGCGAGAGAACCACGGCAGGGACCCAAGGGGAGCCAGCTTACCACCAGGCCGCGTCGCCGACGCAAACACCAGCTGCTTTTAGCCCAGGCCGACCACAACCACCACTCCACCACTCCCCCAGCGCTGTGCCCTTGCCGCCCCAGCACGCCAGCCACCACTCCCATCCCCATCCGCATCACCACCAACACGCCCATCCTCCTCCTCCTCATCACCACCACTCGCCTGCCTCGCCCCCGGCCTCGACCGAGCTGCCGTCCATCGGCGCCGCCCTCTATCCGCGCGACCGCAACACGTACTACGACCCAACACAGGACAATGGGCCCGTAGCACGAGACGCGGCGCCCACCCACCCGAATCACTACCCTCCACCGGTGCGTTCCCAGCACCCTCCTCCCCCTGCCTCTCCATCGCGACGCCCTCTGCGCTGCATCGCGGGCCGTCATGGATGACAATGGCACGCATCATGAGCTAACACCCGCCCCCAGCACACTCGAGACCGAGACCGAGACCCGCACGCCTACCCAGCACACAGCCCCTACGAGCGCCCCCATCACTCGCCCGTCGTCCCCTACGCACACCACTCGCCGTCGCAGCGCCCCTACCCACCCGCCATGGACGCCCTCTCCCACTCGCCCGTCTCGCCGACCCTCTACCAGCCCATGACGCGTGGTGCTGTCCAGGCGCCCCCTCCCCCACAGCCCTACCCCAGGAGACCATCGATCAAGGAAGAGGTGAGTCTAGCTCGCGTCTGCCTCGCGCCCCGTCGCGTTACTGACCCCCTGCAGGCACCGCCGCCGCCACCACCACCGCGCGCCGACCCCATGTCTCTCTCTAGCATCATGTCTTCAGGCGCCGACACCGAACCCTCGAAGCCCGTGCAGCCCCCGCCCTTTGCCTCGAACCCACCCCTCTTCGTCAAACAGGAGGCGGTACCCTCTCCAGCACCCGCCGACCTGCCCCATGCAAACGGCTACCGCGCATACGAGGCCATGCCTCCTGTAGCCAGTGCACCTCCATCGCAGCAGTATGCCGCGCGCGAGTTGCCCCTCCCCGATGAGGCCGAAGTGCAGGCTGCTCTAGCTCACATCGAGACCACCCAGATGAACGACCTCGATGCTGCTGGCGCTCCGCACGAGCGCGAGGAATACGTCCAGAACAGCAAGAAGCGCGCGTTGGAGGTGACCGCCGCCGAGGACAGCAAGCGCAAGCGTCGACGCGACGCCCACTTGAGGAGGCTCACCGACACGCTCGGCGCACACCGCGACTACGCCAAACAATCGTACAACATGGAGCACGAGGGCGATGCGTGGCAGCAAGTCCAGAGCCAAGAGATCGCCGAGGAGAAAGAGCGCAAAAAGGACATGCAGCGTAAGAGGCGGCGTGAGAAGACCATCCAAAATGAGGAGGCCAAGCGCGCTGAGGCACTGGCCAAAGCTGGCCAAGCTGACAACGAAGAAGAGAAAGAGAGACACCTCCTGGCCGCCCAGAAAGCTGAGCGCAAGGCTAAGAACACTTCGCAGCTCCTACAAGGGAACGCACCGATCAAGGACATTCGCGATGTCACTCCCAACGGGCCAAACATGGAAGGTGGCACGATGAGTTCTTTCCAGGCATCTGACGACCTCGCCGGTGGAAAGCGCAAAGGTGGCCGTAGCACAGGGCGTCTCAAGAAGAGCAAGGAACAGAAGCAGGCAGAGAAAGACGCAGCTGCGGCTGGCCAAGCTGCTATCGACCGTGGCGACGACCTCCCGAGCATTGCACCCCGCGAAGAAGCACGTCTTGGTATGCTCCAGAGCCGCAGTCAGACTGAGGACCTGGGACCGGTTGTTCTTACGTCGTACGACTCCCCCGCATACCGCAACATCTACAACCAAATCATCAAAGACATTGCCCGCAAAGACGTGCCCAAGGTGGTTCGCATCAAGGAGAACTCGCTGTCCACCAAGCAGTCCAACCTCCGCAAGACCGCACAGCTGGCATCCAAGGAGGCTCGCAGATGGCAGATGCGCACCAACAAGAACACGAAAGATATGCAAGCGAGAGCCAAGCGTGGTATGCGAGAGATGTTGGCATTCTGGAAGAGGAACGAGCGTGACGAGCGTGAATCTCGAAAGAACGCTGAACGCCAAGAGCTTGAAAATGCAAAGAAGGCTGAGGCTGACCGTGAAGCGAACCGACAGAAGCGCAAGCTCAACTTTCTCATTTCGCAAACCGAGCTCTACTCCCATTTCATTGGCAAGAAAGCCCGCACGGCTGAGATTGAGAGGTCGACCGATGATGCAGAGACTGCCGCAAGCGCACCCACCGAGGAACACGGAAGCAGTATCGACATCTCCAAGATTTCCGCAGAGGGAGGAGCCAAGGTCACGAACTTTGAAGACCTCGACTTCGATAATGAGGACGAAAGTGCCCTCAACGCTGCTGCCATGGCCAACGCTCAACACGCTATTCAACAGGCACAGGACAAGGCCAGAGCTTTCAACAAGGGCGGCGACGGCGAGGACGACGGCGAGCTCAACTTCCAAAACCCTTCGGGTCTGCAGAACAGGGAAGACTGGATACCCCAACCGAGCTTGCTCAACTGCACGCTCAAAGAATACCAACTCAAGGGTCTCAATTGGCTGGTCAATCTATACGAGCAGGGTATCAACGGCATCCTGGCTGATGAAATGGGTCTGGGGAAAACAGTGCAGTCCATCTCCGTCATGGCATATCTCGCGGAACGCTACAACATCTGGGGCCCGTTCCTCGTTATCGCCCCAGCCTCCACATTGCACAATTGGCAACAAGAAATCACCCGCTTCGTTCCAGATCTCAATGTACTGCCATACTGGGGTTCGGCGAAGGACCGGAAGGTCTTGCGCAAGTTCTGGGATCGCAAGCACATCACGTACGATCGAAACTCGCCATTCCACGTCGTCGTTACATCCTACCAGCTGGTTGTGCAAGACGCACAGTACTTCCAGAAGATGCGTTGGCAGTACATGATCCTCGACGAAGCCCAGGCTATCAAGTCCTCCCAGAGTTCTAGATGGAAAAGTTTGCTTGGCTTCCACTCGCGCAACCGACTGCTACTGACAGGAACACCCATTCAGAACAACATGCAAGAGTTGTGGGCTCTGCTCCATTTCATCATGCCGAGTTTGTTCGATTCTCACGACGAGTTCAGCGATTGGTTTTCAAAAGACATCGAGAGCCACGCACAGAGTAACACCAAGCTGAACGAAGACCAACTGAGGCGTTTGCACATGATCCTCAAGCCGTTCATGTTAAGACGTGTGAAGAAGCATGTGCAGAAGGAGCTGGGAGACAAGATTGAGCTGGACGTATTCTGCGATCTTACCTACCGCCAGCGCGCTTACTACACCAATCTGCGGAACAAGATCAGCATCATGGATCTTATCGAGAAGGCTGTTGGTGATGACCAGGACAGCGCAACATTAATGAACCTCGTCATGCAGTTCAGAAAGGTTTGCAATCATCCTGATCTGTTCGAGCGCGCCGACACGTGGTCACCATTCTCCTTTGCCGCTTTCGCTGAGACCGGATCTTTCTTGCGCGAGGGTCAGAACGTGCGAGTCGCCTACTCAACACGTAGCTTGATCGAGTATCCTCTGCCGCGACTGGTATGCCGCAATGGTGGAAGGCTCGACATCGCTGGCTCAGAAAACCCCAAGACTGGCTTCAACGCTCACTGGCTCTACAACCAGCTGAATATCTGGACTCCAGACAACCTTGAGAAGTCAGCTCGAAAGGCTGGTGCGCACTCCTGGCTTCGATTCTCGGATGTATCGGTGAGCGAAGCCTCGAAAATTGCAAAGAGCGACCTATTCCAACGAGCTGTTGAGTTTGGGACCAAGCCAAACAAAGCTGCTCGATTCAGCATCCTATATGATGATGATGATGACAGAGAATGGACACCGAAGCACTCCATGTTAAACATCGTTGGTCGGCAAGACAGGAAGCCTCTAGCTGAGCTCACAACGGAAGGATATATGCACAACCTTCTCAACGTGACTCAGCCCGCATTCGAACAGACAGGTCTCAACATTGTCGAGCGATGTGCGAAGCCAGCTGCCTCTGCGCCACCGGTCGAGCTGTACTGCGCCAGTCAGGGTGTCATTGCTGAGAAGCAAAACACCTTCTTCAACCAGTCGATACGATCCGCTTTGTATGGCATCTCAAGCACGGCTGAACAAACGATTCTGGAGTCCAAGGCAGACAGCACAGCTATGGCCGTTCGGGACCGACTACCACCTCCCACCAATGAGAGATCACGATACACACATATCGAGGCTCCGTCCATGTCGCGATTCGTAACAGATTCCGGCAAGCTTGCTCAACTAGATGCACTGCTGAAGGAACTCAAGGCAAACGACCACCGTGTCCTGCTTTACTTCCAAATGACCAGGATGATCGACCTTATGGAAGAGTATCTCACCTACCGCAACTACAAGTTTGTTCGCCTCGATGGTTCCACCAAACTCGAAGACCGTCGAGACACCGTTGCCGACTTCCAAAGCGACAGATCGATCTTCGTCTTTTTGTTGTCTACCCGTGCTGGTGGTCTTGGTATCAACTTGACGTCTGCCGATACCGTCATCTTCTACGATTCTGATTGGAACCCTACTATCGATTCGCAGGCTATGGATCGTGCTCATCGTCTTGGTCAGACCAGACAAGTCACCGTCTACCGTCTCATCACGCGCGGCACGATTGAAGAACGCATTCGCAAGCGTGCACTGCAGAAGGAAGAAGTACAGCGCGTCGTCATTTCTGGAGGCGCCGGCGGCGCCGTCGACTTCAACACTCGGTCCAGGGAGAACCGCACCAAAGACATGGCCATGTGGCTTGTGGATGACGAGCAGGCAGCTGAGATTGAGAAGAAGGAGGCCGAAATCGCTGAGCAAGAAAAGAACGCACCACCAGGCAAGAAGCGCAAGTCAAAGAAACGAGTCGAGGCCAACTTGGACGATATGTACCATGAAGGTAAGTCAGCAAGTCATTACACGATGTATGGCCTTACTAACGGAATGCAGGCGAGGGACACTTCGACCAAAGCGAAAAGCCTAGCGGAGCAGCGACACCTATTCCCAACGCTGAAGCGCCTGCAGGCGGGAAGAAGAAGAAGGGCCTCAGCAAGAAAGCGAAAACAGCGAAACAACGTCTCGCTGTCGCTGATGGAGAAGTCTGAGCTCTGTAACCTTCTTCAAAGCCGTTTTGTACCATCACCAATCTTTTCTTTCTCATATCTACACCTTGCGACACGATGCATTGACTTCTGTTTGTTGGGTTAGGGTGGCTGCATGTGTACACTACGACACTGTTTTTGAGATTCATAGCCGGAGTTTGTTTGCTCAAGCAGTGCGGGCGAAAAGCCGTCCCCACCACAGCAGTTACTGCGTACGGCCTAATGCATGTGTATGTGTAGACGATGAAGTTTGAACCTAGAGAATCCATTACACATCATCTCATCGTTTTCAAAACCGACTCGCAGTGACTCCTAAAAATATCTACGGACGAAACGCAACACCAAACGTCGACCTTCGTAGTTAAGCAGCCGTGATGACGTAGCTCGGAGTTTTCATGTGGATTTAAAAGCAATGCAGCGACCAAGCCGTATCCGGAGCGCTACCAACACCCAACAGTAAGACGGTTGGTTCTCACCAGCTGCGATTGGCCACCGAAGCGAGCCATGGTGATTACTCACGGAGCTTACTGAGCAACTCCTTCCTTTCGCTTCTAACGACTTGCGTGCTCAATTGGTTGAGTCTACAATCCGAAACATAGTTCAAGCAGTGAGCGAATGGCGTTTGCGCATTTCAGCCATGCGGTTATGAACCTGCATCTGCTTTGTAACTCTGTGATGGCTTGGTGAGATGCTTGCTGACGGACGATGTAGCCATTGGGGGAGAACGCGATAGAGTTTTGCGTTTCTCCACTAGCTGTGGTCAGGCTTCTGCTGTGTGAGGAGTTGGAGGTTGAGAATAAGTACGGTAGGATTTCCTCGATGGATTGTTCATTATCAACTCTACAGTACTCATCCAGACTAAGTCTGCGTTTGCCCATCTCGCAGTCAACGACATTGTGACTCCAGATCAGCACCCTCAAGTTCACATCAAAAGCTACGATAGTTTTTCACTCACCAACATGTCTGCTCTCATCCGAGATGCTCCCTTTGGGCAGATTGTCCGATACATCACCAACAACCGCGTTTTCCAGTACCCAGAAGAGCGATCAGACTTCCAAATACCAGCTGCATACACCCGGCATGCAGAATCAGACGCAAAGCGACTCGACAGCGAGACGAGTTCCGCATTTGTTACCAATTCAGAAGGCCCAGCAGTGGAGGAAGTCGTCTATCCTGATCCAGAGACTGTGCTTGAGAAGCTCGACACACAAAGAGAGGATGAGAACATCTCGACCCTGGAGAAGCTCCAGACGATCCGCACACAGCACACAGCACGCACACAAATCTCTCGTGTCGGGACACGGACAGCGCTGTCCAAGTCGATCTCCCATGCCGACCTCGAGCAGCAGTTCTCTCTCGCATCAGTTCAACGTGGGCCCAGCAGACCCATCGCCCCAGAGACGAGGGAAGACGGCACAGTCCTAGTCGACTGGTACACAACAGACGATCCCGAGAACCCGCAGAACTGGCTGTTCGGCAAGAAATTGGTGGTCCTAGTCCAGATCCTCATGTACACAATGGGCGTTTACATGGGCTCAGCAATCTACACCCCTAGTATTCCGGGCGTTATGGAGCGCTTCGGTGTCGAAATGGGCGCTGCCTCGCTCGGCCTGTCCATGTACGTTTTAGCCTACGGCATCGGGCCCCTCCTCTTCTCGCCCTTGAGCGAAATCCCAATCATAGGACGAAACCCGCCGTACATCATCTCCTACGCCATCTTCGTGCTCCTGCTCATCCCTACCGCATTGGTGGATAACTTCCCCGGCCTGATCGTCCTCAGATTCCTGCAGGGTTTCTTCGGAAGCCCATGTCTAGCCACCGGCGGCGCTACGCTGCAGGACATATACTCCCTCCTGCAGCTTCCCTACGTACTCTCACTCTGGGCCTTCGCAGCAACCTGCGGGCCAGCCCTAGGACCTATAATCTCGGGCTTCAGCGTCGCGGCCAAGAATTGGCGCTGGAGCCTCTGGGAAATGCTCTGGCTAAACGGCCCCATTTTCCTCTCTTTGTTCTTCCTCCTCCCAGAGACCTCATCAGCGAACATCCTGCTCCGCCGCGCCCAGCGCCTGCGCGCCCTCACCGGCAACCCCGCGCTCAAGGCACAGAGCGAGATCGACCAAGCCTCGCTCACGCCGCGCACAATCGCCACCGAGGCCCTCTGGCGACCCTTCGAACTCATGCTCCTGGACCCCAGCATCGCCTTTACCGCCGTGTACACGGCGATTGTCTACGGGATATTCTACTCCTTCTTCGAAGCCTTCCCGCTAGTCTACGCCTCGATCTACGGTTTCAATCTCGGCGAAACCGGCCTCACATTCCTCAGCGTGACCGTCGCCGTCACGCTCTCCGTAGTCTGGTACTGGTGGTACATCTCGCACCACGTCAATCCCAGTATTCTGCTACACGGTCTCGGAGCCCCAGAGCGCCGTCTTCGCCCTGCGCTATTCGTGACGTTCTTCGTCCCTGTCGGGCTGCTGATCTTTGCGTGGACGGGGCGCGCGGATATCCATTGGATTGTATCCTGCATCGGTATCGGCATCACCACCATCGGCATTTTTCTGATCATTCAGTGCGTGTTCCTCTACCTCCCGCTGTCGTATCCGCAGTTCGCGGCTAGTTTGTTCGCGGGGAATGATTTCTTGCGGAGTGCGGTTGCGGCGGGGAGTATTCATTTCAGTACGCCTATGTTTCATAACTTGGGTGTTGATAGGGGAACTACGTTGCTGGCGGGGTTGACGGTGGGGTGCAGTTTGGGCGTTTATGTTTTGTATTTCTACGGGGAGAGGTTGAGGAGTAGGTCGAGATTTGCTGCTAAGTAAAGTGGTGGAGCGTTGGGGGTGGATGTTTGCGTGGAGTTGATGGAATCATAATCTTAATTGTAGATGCTTAGATAGCAGTCCGGGGAAGTTAATGTAATATTTCACACTACTCAGAGATCCATTCTCCCAGTGGCATGACTCTCAATCCAACTTACACATAACTTTGTGCTGAACTACCAACAAGCTTCCGCAGTGGCGTCACCCCGATAATATAAGCCCTCTCCTAGCCTGTGATTCATTCAATGTAATAGTGATATGAAAATGTAGCAGCCAGTCGCGGCTGACTCTCGAGGCTCGAAGCTCCATGCTTGCCTTGCGCATGGGTGCGTATACACATGGACCCACTATGAGCTTTGATCTCCGTATTGGCGATGTACTCGGGACTCGAGCGTTGCGCAAAGACCACAGATAATCATGACTACTGACAGGTCTTCTGATTAGCATATCAATCGAGGTGTTGTAGGGGCCAGCGGTGGCCGTCATAGCCAGAGACGTGCCAGGTCGAGTGTTTTGAAGATGCCGTCGACCTTGAGGTGAATCTAGCTTGCAAGTTGTGAGGTGGTACCATCTGAACAACTGAGCATGTTGCGTCTGACGGAGTCTTCTGGTGAACAAGAAGGTGCTGTCATGAGCCTGCTGCTTCTACAAGACATCATTGAATGGCGCAGAAGCGATCTGAGCACATTCACGTTTCTACTCAGGGGCCGTCGAGTACTAGCTTGGAGGACTGGCAGGGTTCCTCGACGAAACCGGGGATGTAATCAAGTTCCGTTGCTTCAAGAAGGAAAGGTGAGAAGACCACAGCGGCTAGAGAGCGACGAGAAGAAATCTGAACGAAGCGAGTCGGTGCGCGACGGTGCTGCTGTTGTGGAGTGATGCACGTCAGTAGAACAGGCCATGACCGGGCGAGGCTGGCACGAGTAATATGGTACAAGACGGGCGAACCCCTGTCAGCCCACTGGCGGGTTTAACGGGTGCACTGTTTCCGCGCGCCCTGGGCTGGGCTGGAGAGCGGCGATTGGGCTGGACCCCTGTTGATCTCCAATCTCCAATACCAGACGGCCCTGGGACACGGCATCAGTGCGCGGGTTGCACAATGGGCATCGGCCGATGGATGCCAGCGACTTGAAAGAGGGCGCATTGCCTCCTCGTCTGCTTCTAGATTTACTGTTCCCCGGCGCCAATTGCTGCATCCACCGTCGTTACATCTCAACCTGCGCCTGCAGCGACGTTGCTGCCCCTGCCAAACCACCACGAATCACATCACTCTCGTACCTGACTACCTATTGCGACCACAACCAACATGGATATCGTCCTCGAGCTCGCAGATACTTTCATCTTTGACCGCGCCTATGCCAAGCTGCTCCCCGCTACAGCATCCTTTCTCGCCGCCAATGCCACCTTTTCGAGCATCAAAGAGGAGCCCACCAGCTTCGCCTTGCCTGTGGCAGCATGGCAGTATGAGCCGGCGACCAAGTACTTCTCAATTCAGCCCTCGCCAGCTGCATACGAGAGTGCATGGCCGCGTGATGACTGGCGCAGACAATTGCTGACCCTGTACCTGATTACATGGTACGTCACTCTCCACATACATTATAAACATACCTAACACAGCACAGGCTGTTCGGTGTCCTTGTCTACTATGTCTTTGCGTCCGCCTCCTACTTCTTCGTCTTCGACAAGGCGACGTTCGCCCACCCACGCTACCTTAAGAACCAGATTCGTCTTGAGATGAGACAAGCCAATATTGCCTTCCCCATCATGGCCATCTTCACCGCGCCATGGTTCTTGGCTGAAGTGCGTGGCTACTCGAAGCTCTACGACGCTACAGAGGAGGGTCCTGGAGCCTGGTACAACTGGCTGCAGTTCCCGCTGTTCGTCTGCTTCACCGACTTCTGCATCTACTGGATCCACCGCGGTCTGCACCACAAGAGCATCTACAAGACGCTGCACAAGCCTCACCACAAGTGGATCATGCCCACGCCCTTTGCCTCGCACGCTTTCCACCCAATGGACGGCTACGCCCAGGGCCTGCCCTACCACATCTTCCCCTTCATCTTCCCCCTCCAGAAGTTCGCCTACGTCGCTCTTTTCATCTTCGTGAACATCTGGACAGTCCTGATCCACGACGGAGAGTACGCGCACAACTCGCCCATCATCAACGGCGCGGCCTGCCACACCATGCACCACTTGTACTTCAACTACAACTACGGGCAGTTCACGACGCTGTGGGACCGCATGGGTGGCAGCTACCGGAAGCCCAACGACGAGCTCTTCCAGAAGGAGCTGAAGATGTGCCAGAGCGAGTGGACGAAGCAGGCCAAGGCTGTTGATCGGATGGTTGAGGAGGTGGAAGGCGAGGATGACCGCAAATACGAGCCTGACGTGGAGCCCAAGAAGGTCCGCTAGGTGAAGAGTTGAAGCATCCAGTACAATGAGACGATTTGATGGTAAATAGAAGGACTAGTGCACATTCACGTCAGCCCGCAAGCAAACGCCGAGTCGCTTTGAGATGGCAGCAAAAGTTTGAGTAGTCACGAAGATGACTTTGTATCTATACCGTTCGACGCGGTTGTATCTTGTAGAATCAGAGGTCAGCGATCAGTGCAGCAGGCTGCCTTTAGTAATACGCAGTAAAGACGAAAGAGCATCAGAGCGAACAGGCCCTGTCATAAACAATTGTAATAAGAGAAACATACTTCATTTTCACCACACCCACACCCTACCTCGCCACGATACTAACCACATCCTCATCCGCAACCACATGACTCAATCCCACCCTCTGCGGGACATGCCTCGCACTAGCCCCCCAAACCATAGCATACTTAAACGTCTCCTTGAGCGTCCTATGCACCTGATCACAAACATCCTCAATAGTACTGCCGCGCCTCACAATCAGCGCCTCGCTGAAATCCGGCTCGAACCCCTTCCTCTTGGTATAGATGCGCATAAGCTGCAGCTCCTCCCAGCAGCGATCCACGACATCCATGATGCCCAGATCGAGCTCGCAGCTCATGATTACCGTGTGGGGTTCGCGGGCCAGCTGGTCCAAGTGCGGGAGCGAGATGGAGTCGATCTTGTTGTAGACGTAGAGGCATTTGATGTATTTCCGGTGTGCGATCATGATGGTGTCGATGAAGTCGTCGACTGTGGCGTGTTCGTCGCGGATGAGGACTTCGGCGTTGAGCATCTTGTAGTCTTTGAGGATTTGGTAGATTAGTTTTTCGTCCAGGCCGCCCTTGGGCGGGGTTTGGAAGTTGATTTTCATGCCGCCGGCTTTTTTGGGCTTGAGGTAGATGTTGCTGGGGAGGTTAGTCGGGAGAGGCGTGATACAAAGCGGGGAGTGCTCACGGTGGTTCGCGGTTGAGGCGGATGCCGACTGCTTCGAGTTCAGCCTCGAGGAGTCTCCTCTGCTCGGCCTTCTTGGTAGCATCGAGAATCATCAGAATCAGATCGCTCGTCTTGGCTGCGCTGATGACCTGGCGTCCTCGTCCTTTGCCCTCGGCGGCACCCTCGATGATACCAGGCAGATCGAGGACCTGAATCTCCGCACCCGCATACTCAAGCACACCAGGGATGGCAGTCAGTGTTGTGAAAGCGTACGACGCCGCTTCCGACTTTGTCTTTGTGACTCTGGACAGGAAGGTCGACTTTCCGACTGACGGGAACCCGACGAGCGCTATACGGGCGTCGCCTGATTTGGACACGTCGAAGCCTGTTCCGCCGCCGCCGCCAGCACCTGGCGCGGGTTCAAGGAGTTGAGCGCGGAGACGGGCAAGTTTTCTGGAGACTCGTTAGTTGTTGATCGTGAACACAATGTTTTGTTCACGAACCCTTTTAGCAGTCCAAGATGGTATTCTGGGTGAAGACGTCAGCACGTGATGGCGAACATTGTCTACTTCGAGGTCGAATCGCAGGATAAACCATACCTGTGGCCTTATTCTCTACAACTCGTTAGTCTATACATCTCCACCAGAACTTTACAAACTCACTCTGGGTCCTCTTCATCTCCTCCTCGATCCTAGCGGGGTGTCAGGGCTTGGCATCAAAAACCTTCGAAAGGCGCCACATACTCCTTGATCTTCTCTGTAATGTTCACCATGGCGGCGGTAATCTGCGTGCTTCTGCACGGCTAGCGGGACGGGACTTTGGTGAGGTGGAATTGTTCGATCGGGCGTCGGCAGTCCGCAGCTTCGCCGGAGCGTCGTGATACAGCGGCTCTGGTGTTTCTCGACCGCCCACGTGCTGTTTGGGACTAGTGTCCCCGCTTAGCGAGACGCTGCGACGACTGCGTCATCCATCTCAAGAATGGTCGACGCCACCGGGTGCTTGTTTTTACTGGGTGTGCTTGTAGTTTCTTTCCTTTCTCATCTTGCCTTGCGGTTGGAGGCATGTTGGTTTTCCATTAGATCTTACCATGGAGTATGTAATAGGCGCGGATCCCTGGCCACGCTCCCACCACGATCTGATACAGCACTACAACCAGCAATACGACGCGTCCATAGCAGCTGGTACATTCGACCCTTTTGTTTATCCCTATGGCGCCTATGGAGCATTCCTGGTCATTGCCTACCTCTTGATACCCCATCAAAACCGACCGTGGCTCAAAAAATGCCGGTTTCTGGTATGGGGCATCTTACTCGCCTTTGCAGTTTACAGCATCCGATATCAAAGAGCTAGGGGAGCAGCACCAGCGCTGGGTCTTGGACTCGTGCATGCATGGAGTGTGGTCTATCTTGCATCCATCCTAGTCTGCAACGATGCGCAGACGGACTTCGAACGGATTGAGAGAACCGAGGGTGCATTTGGCAGCGACCCAGCCTCGAGCAAGAAAAAGGAGGAGAACGAGAAAGAGCAAGCTTCGACAGAACCAAGAGACTCCAACGGCCACCCGCCAGAATCAAATGCAGGACCCCGCGACCGCCACGGCGAATTCGCATGGCAACCCTATCCACTCTCCCCCTTCGTAGAGCGCGTGGACTGGGTATGCGATTTATTCTGCAACTTCCGCGGCGCAGGCTGGAACTGGCGAACCTCTGCACTCCCCCCACCCCCCAAATGGCTACAATCGCAACTCCGCCGCAACTCTGCCTCGGAGCCGAAACACTCCTCTCGCATCCACGCAGGGCAGGTGACGACGTACCCGGACCGGCGATCGCTGCTGCGCGCGAATGCAAAGAGGGTGGTGACTGGGTATCTGGTGCTGGACGGCTTGAAAACAATCATGATGCACGATGCGTATTTCTGGGGCGTTGTATCGCGCGCTCCACCAGCCTACTTTCCGTTTTCGCTGCTCTCGCAGCACTGGATGGTGCACGCGTTCCGGCTGCTGCTGAGCATGATGATGGTCAAGTACGCGCTGCAGACCATTTTCGCGCTCGCGCCGCTCGTCTTCGCAGGCCTGCTGGGCTCGTACATTGGCGCGCGTGCCGAGCCGTGGATCTACCCGGAGACGTGGGGCGGGTTTGACGTGGTGTTGGATAGGGGGCTTGCTGGATGGTGGAGCAGCTGGTGGCACCAGACGTTCCGGTTTGCGTTTTCTGCGCCCGCGCTGCGCATTTGCGAGACCCTCCGGCTCGATCGAGGGAGTGTCGCTGCGAAAGCAATCCAGCTGCTGACGGCGTTTGCGCTGTCCGGCGTGCTGCATGCATGTGGCACGTACACGGCTGCTGGACCTACGCATCCGCTGTCCAACGCCTTCTCCTTCTTCCTGCTGCAAGCGGCGAGCATTTTTCTCGAGGTTATCGTTTCAGGCGCGCTGAGGAAGACAGGTGTGCAGACACTTGTGCCGCGGTGGGTGATGCGCGCGTGGACATTTGCGTACGTGCACGTGTGGTTCTACTACACTGCGCACCTGCTGTGCGACGACTTCGCTCTGGGCGGTGTGTGGCTGTTTGAACCGGTCCCTGTGTCGCTGTTCAGAGGGTTAGGGTTGGGCGCTACAAGGCAGGACGGGTGGTGGTGTTGGAGCGGACAGATTGTGAGATGGCATACGGGAAAGCACTGGTGGCAGAGCGGCCTTGCGTTTTGATTATCGCGAGCCCTGATCATATCCTAGAGCATTGCATTGCATAGCGTGGCGCAGTTTGTAAAACATCAACTGATATCTCTGCTTCAAAAATCTTCGTCATCTGTATTAGACATTTGCTAAGCTACTACATAAAATGCTGGCTTGCTAGACACAACGTGGTGTCTGGGTATCGACGAGAACGGAAATCGACAAGAACAAAGACCTGAATAAAACATTATGCCGCGAGGCGGATGTATAGTCTAGTCGTGACCATGATGCAGAACAACAAGCAAAAAAGCAAGGGCCTGGAAAGTCAGGCCCTGACAACGTACCGCAGATGACGTGAGCATATCAGGGGCGTGCAGACGTGCTGCTTCCGGACGGCCATTGGTCCAGTGTGTACTACGACTGGCTCTCGATGGCCGGCGGCATGGAGTTGACCTGTAATGTGGGTGGGATGGTGTAGTGTCCATAACCTTCGGTCTTCTGGCGGACGGCGTGTCCAAACTCGTCTTCTCCCGTATCCGGCCTAGATACAGTGCCATTATCAGGGCCCAGATGCGGGTCTGGGATCTGGATGTCAAGCTACACGGATGGTCAGCACACAGGATGCACAGGGGGTGGCGCGGTGGGGAGTTACCGTGAGATATCCCGTCCGGCGCAATGGGATAATCTTGACGGCCTCCTTCTCGCCCACGTCTCGGTTCCACCGATCTATCCAGCTCTCCAGCTCCTTTAGCTGACTCTTTACACCCGTCAAGCCTACGTCCTCCCACAGCCAGAAAGTGGCCACGCCCATGACAGCATCGAGCCAGGCGCGGAAGGTGAACGGGTCAAAGGCGGCGAGCAGCGAATCGTTGATGTGCTTGACCAGGTCGCGGAAGTCGTCTTCGGTGACGAGAGGGTCGAGGATCTCTGGGTATAGGTTCGCAAAGGTGGGCGCCAGATCGCCCTTGACCATCCAGTCGCGCTTGATGCGGATGATGCGCGTCGTCTCGTACAGCTCGCTGTCGAGGGGGACATGTGGGTTCGGGTGCGGGAAGCAGGGATGGGTTGGGCCCCACGGAAACTCAGAGGCATCGTCGCCGTCGCCGTTTGTACGCTGGCTGCCACTCCTGCTCAGACTGGTGCGTGCACTCTCGGGCAGGCTCGCGCGGCCGGCCTGGCTCTGTTTGGGCGGGCGGGTGCCGGCTTCCATGTCGTGGTTCTCTGCATGCTGCGGGTGGCCAGTGGGTGCGACGTCGGGTGCGACAGCCATCGAGGGCCCTGGGGTTGGCGAGCGCGAACCGCGGCAGTCTTGCTGCAGGCTGGAGCGGCCTCTCGCCTGGTCACGCGGCAGGCCGATGCTTGTGCGCCCGCTTCCAGCGAGGTCGTCCCCCGCGGTGGAGCGCTCGACGAGCAGCGAGCTCGAGACGGGGCTTTGGCGGCTCTGGCGGCGCTGGGGGAGGGTCAGGAGCGGGTACTCGTCGCGCTCGGAGGGCGGGCGCTCGACGGGGACGTTGGGCTCGCGGGGCGCAGACTTGGGTGGTGGCTGGTCGCGGCGCTGGGGCTGGTGCTGGTGCTGGTGCTGGTGCTGACGCTGGTGCTGCTGCTGCTGGCGAGGACGTGGAGAGTGGTTCTGGGGGTTCCACAGGCGCGAGGCCGGGGGCCGAGGGGGGCCGGCGGCGGGGGCGGTGGCAGGGTACAGGCCGCGCAGGCTGAGGCTGAAGATGCGGTTGGTGAGCGACCAGCGTTGGGGGAGTGCGTTGGTCTCGAGGCCCGTGGCAGGCGCTGTCGCAGGAGCAATGGCCGGGTCAGTGGCAGCGGCAGAGGCAGAGGCAGAGGCGGACGCAGTGGCAGCAGGCGGCGCCGTCGCAGGTGGGGGGCTGCGTGAAGGAATCGTGACGGGGTGTGAGTAGGGTTGCGAGGGAGGAGAAGGGTCGGCGAGAAGGGCCGTGCTCGCTGCATGCGCAACTGCTGCAAGCGTCCGGACAGGCCGCCCGGATTCGACAAGGGCCTCAGGCAGAAGGGCGAGGCTGCAGTGCTGAGGTTCAGTAATGCTGTGATGCCGTGATTATTTGTACCGCTGCTGTGTATGTGTACAGGCAAAGTGTCCCCGGAATATTGCTCGGCCGTGTGCGTTCTGAGTTCAGTAGCTCTTGTGTCTCACACACAGTTGCGGCAGCTGCGCCATGTACCGTCGGCCAAAGCTAGTTTCCAGCGTTCCAGAAATGGGATGAGTCCGTCAGTCCGTCAGTCCGTCAGTCAGTCCGTCAGGTCAAGTCAGTCAAGGTCGTTCGTCCGTCGCGCAGTCGTCAATCAGTCAGTCAATCAGCCAGGCCGCCGAGCGCCGCGGGACCCTCGACCTCTTGTAGGTACCAGGACGCCAGCAGCGCACTCGACGGGCTCGTGGTAGATTGAACACGAGAACAGCCCTGTTCCTCCCTCCTCGGCGTGGCTATGGGTGCTATGGTCATGGCCTGTTCACGCTGCCCATCCACGGTGCTTGCCGAGCACCGCAATTATCGTCCGCCCACGCATCGACGCATGAACAGCCTCACCTCCACACAGTCAATGCCTGCCCTGTCCTGCCCTGTCTCGGCATACCCTGTCCTGTCACGACATGCCCTGTCATGCCCTGCCCTGCATAACGAACCCGCACCGCATCGCCTTCACGCCTGTCTCCCTGCCCTCTTCCATGCCATCACCATGCTCGCCGCTCAACGCTGACAGTACCTGCTGCTGCCCAGCCTAGCTCAGACACGGGTTCCACGCTGCATTGCCTGTGCAGCGGGCGTACCTGTGCCTAGCTCAGGCACAATCGATAGCCATGACGCCGCCGCCGCTGCACCTCGGCGAGTACTTTTATTTCCCTCGCCTTTTCTAGGGGCGAGCGCAGGCTTCCCTTGTGAGCTGGGGCAGGAAAAACAAGAAGCATGCTTGTTTTATTTATGAAGCATTGATACATATCAATGTCATTTTCCTCGCAAATGAAGAATAATACTTTCTTCTCGTCTCATACACTGCAAAAGCAGCACCACCTCTACTACCACCCGTCGTCCCACAAACTAACCCACCGCTATCGACGCCTCACACCGGCCCCCCGACCCAAGACCCGCCCAGCCGGTCCCCCAACTAGCTACTGCTGAGCAATCCTGTCTGCATCGAGAAGTGTTCGGCCGGGCGAGTGAGGATCGCTTGCACTTTCCCTAACCCCTTTTCCCACTCAGCCTCCGTTTCTACCAAGTAGTGTCGATTCTCGTCTCCCCGGCGCACACCGCGCACAGATGCTGATGTGACGTGACGCTTCCGTCTTGCTTCTTGCTTTTGCGAATCGAGTCGAATTAAATCGAATCAAATCGAATTCATCGCAGTCACGGTAGTGTCATGACCGTGAGGCTTGCATCTTGGTCATCTAGCATCTTCAATCTTAAATCTTGCATATTGAATCTTAAATCTTAAACGTTGCGTCACATATCGAACCATGAATGCCCTAGTTTATACAGGGCGTATACATGGCACTAGTCGACATGGCTCAATCACTAGACTATTGATCGGCCCTCTGATCGTCAATACGCCTGCCTATCTATGTACCTCTCCATTTACAAAACGAACGTCCATGCTGTTTCTTCACACAAACCCCACCTCTCTACATCCACTTCCACACGATTGCCCTTTTGTACGTCCGTTTGTCCACCGAATAAGCATAATCATAAATCCATACATGTACGACAAACTAAACTATGTGGGGAATCAATAAACCTACGCTGCCCTCTTGTTCGCGTTGGATTGCATCTTTCGCATCGCCTCACGGTGCGCATCAAGCATCTGCCCGCTCCGCATCATGTTGTCCATCATCGACGCTCTCTGCTGCTGCACCGCCTCGCGTTGCTGTCTCTCCACCTCCTTCTGTCGTCGGTCGTTGAGCAATGCCGCACGTTGTTGCTCGGCAATGTATGCTGCCGTCTGTGGCGGGCTAACATCCCGGATGTTCTCTCTCCAGTCAGCGTATAGGTCTTCTCGCTTGCGGTTCGACTGGGAGCTGGGCGTTCGCTGAGGTTGATGCGAGTCAAACCCGGGAGCTACACCCTGGCCAGCCCAGCCCTTCTTCTGCCACTTCTGCGCTGTCGAAGGTGGTGGCCTGCGTGGAGAGACCATGGGCGCCTGATACTGTAGCAGAGGTGAGGTTGGTCCCTGCTTGAGTAGTTGTCGTCTTTGGGCGAGTGTCATGTCGTCCTGCTCGTTCTGCTCTAGCAGCGTCTGCCCGGGCGACGGGAGAGGCGAGAACGAGTGTGAAGACACCCTGTTTCGGACGAGACTCTCCCGCTGGCTCATCAGCGTGTTGGTGGGCAAGGGAGATAAGGCGTCGATTTGGGTGCCGGAGTTGGATCGTGACAAAACACGCGGTGATAGCACAGAAGGAGACCTAGCCATTGGCTGCTGCTCTGCCAACGACCGCTGAGACGTCGATGTCGAGCGGTTTAGAAATACGTTACTCTTACTTTCAATCGACATCGCTTTCGAGTTGCGCTGGCTTCCAATTAGGGGAGCCGCAATCTCGTCGCTGACGGGCGCGGGTGCTTCCTCTGCGTCGTGGTCGAGAGCTGCACCGGGTGATGCAGGTGTAGACAGTTCATCTAGCTCCGGCAGGTCTGCAGTCTCAAGGTGCTTCGCCCATTCGTTTGTACGGTAGGACAGGGCAACTTTGGAGAAGCGAGTAGGGAGAGTGCTCTCTTTGAGACTACCAACGTGTGTTACCTCGTGCTCAGTCTGTGAACTTCGTGATGGCGCTTTCTCGCTGCTCGACTTTGATTGCTCGCTTTCACTATTTCCCTTTGCGCTAGAGACGAGGGTGTCGGCCCTGAAGCGTGGATCGCGATGCGTTAGCCGCTTCGCATTTGCTTCGCTTGCCTTAGGATCAGTGCTGCTTGTCAGAGATTGGCGTATTGTCGGTTGGACTGGTGCGTCTGCTGAGACTTCTGCAGCTGAGCTAGCTTCTTTGGCTTCGACGGCATCCGATTCCTGTATCTCGTTTTGAGGAGCGGCCTCGATATCTTCCGTTGAGGTGGGGGGTGGTCCTGATTCATTGTTGCCATGTTCAGTGCCGATTGGTGAGTGCGGTGGAGAGAGTTGACGCAGGGAGACATCGTCGTGTTCGTCGTCTAGAGTAGCGGCAATCGACGAAGCCCTGTCGTCCTCGATGTGTGGCACGTTGACTAGATCTTCCTGAGACTCCGAAACGTGACGTGAGTTTCTCTGACCTGACATCTGGCGCAAATTCGACATATCTGATATACGCTTCGACATCGGCCTGCGACCGCTCACTGAAACATTCTCAGTTTCAGCAACGGCAGATACAGATGTGTTGTCGCCATCATCACTATCAACATCCCTCTCAGCCGGTATTTTGAAAGGCAGCGGGATGATCGCTGGAGGTGGTGGAACAGAGGAAGGGCGAAGGCTGCGTTCCTTCAAAATACTATCTGTGAGCGCGGCTTCAGGTGTTGCAGGCAGATCTTTGTGATCGCCATCGGAGCCTACTACTGAGCCGATTTTTTGGTATGTGATCGGATTACCTTGCGCATCGATTTGCTGGATGTCATCCTTCAGAACGCTTACGGTTACTGTAGTTCCAGCCGGAGTGTCGGGGTTAGGCGAGCGCATAACACCGCTCTTTTCCATATTAACAAGCTCTAGGCTGTCTGTGGCGAAGACGTCCTTCCCTCGAATGCTGGCCGAATGTTTTGGACTCAAGATAGAAGATGCGACGCTGGAGTCCTGGACACTCTTGTCGCCGTAAGCTGCCTCCCACTGTGCGCGCTCACGCTGGAAGCTGTCTTCGATCTGTCGGCCAAGTGCCTCTTCTTCACGCTCTTGGTCCTGTTGCTTCTCTAGTTGCTGAGCGGCGCTTTTTTCGCGATGCTCTTTGACCAGCTTCCAAACGCGCAGCTGTGAGACAACGCCAAGTACTGCTATGATTACGATACCAGCCAGTTCGGCCTTGATGTTCTTGGTGACGGGGTAGGTGTTAGTGTCTAACGGAAACACATTATCGTTCAAAGCTTTGCATGTCAGCTGAGTTCATTAGCAATGGTAGTTGCAACGTACCCCATAAATACAACCAGAATTCTTTCAGGCCCGCGCGGCCAAGACAGTCAATGCCCAGTATGGTAGCAGTCGCCCCTGAAAAAGCAATTGACGCGATGAGCCCGTAGTTGCGGGTGTGATGACTGAAAGAAAGGCAGTACCCTCCAGCGCTCATGCATCCAATGAAGATTGCGCGGCCAGTCACTGAAGTGATGAGACCGCCCGACTTGAGGCAAAGGAACCACATGCTAAGACAAAAGCCGCCCAGCAGGCATCCAAAGCCTTCGGTGATGTCTGAGAACACCAACGATATGGCGCCGAAGATGATACCCGTGAAGAAAGCGGCAACGAAGAAAGCGCCTTGGACGCCATTCGAGACGGGAGGGTTCATCAGATAGACTATCAGAACTGTGACGGCCAAGGCGGTCAGGTATGCAGCTGAGCCAAAGACATAGACCCTGCCTTATGTCAGAATAAAAGGCATTAGAGGTCTTCAAAAGACTCACCATTTGTTTTTGATGCCAATGATGGTAAACGTTAAGCCGGACAGCAGCATAATGACACCACTGATACCCATGGCAGGCGTCAGGCTAGGTTGGATAGGTAGAAGGTTCTCAGGATTGGCTGCAGAGCTCGTCGACTGAGGTGCAGTGGATGCGGTCGTGGCTAGTACTTGAATGGCTGTGCTTGCCTCTGCTGAGCTTACGGGTGCAGCAGTAGAAGAAGCACGGTTGGACTCGGTCCTTGACGATGATGAAACCTCATCAGAGGACATTACCGTGGCAGACGGGCGTGAGGACGCAGTGGCGGTAGGCGACTGTGAGCGATCTGAAGGGTTGTCATCCTGGCGGCGTACGGCGGACTGAGGCACAGCCGTGACTGAGTGTACGCAAAGAAAGAGCGCGAGGCATACGAATAGGAAGCGTTGGGATCGCATGGCGGAGGTGTGAAGAAGGCGTGGTTTAGTGTTGGGTCGTAATGGCCATCGAATTAGTATTAGAGGTGAACTGCGATATGAGCAGGGAAGGCGCGAATCTGAATGAGATATTGTGCGCTGGAAAAGTGACTGGCGCGTAAGAAGGGAGAGCGAATAGCGAAGGTGAAGACCAGTCTGGGTGAGTGTGTGCGAAAAGAGCGTGGGCAAAGACAAGTATTAGTGAGTCTGCGGGGTAATGAACGAATGAGGGTGAGTTGGTGCAGACACGCAGCCAGTCAAGTCGACGTGGTGTTGAGATGCAGAAGAGATGCAGCAAGTTTGGAAAGGCACCAGGGTGCCTGCAACCATAAAAGGTATTAGAACGCCCTCGACAAGAGATCAGCAATCGATGCCGGGAAGGTTTCGAAGCGAGGAGCTTTGGCCCCGGCTGAAGTCTAACGAAGTGAATCTTGCACGTCTTTTGTGGCATGGCGGCATCAAACGGCGCTCTGTTTTAGGGTCACCCCATCCTGGGAGTGGTATCGATCGGTCCTTAGAGCCTTGTAGGAAATTGCAGTCCTCCCGAAGTCAGCCATTAGCCAGTCCAACGTTCTCGCGATGGGCGCCGTGAATGAGGCTATGTTGGAAAAGGAAATGCCGCCCCCCAATTACTCGAGTGACGACGAGACAAAAAGGGAGCTGGGATGCGCATTTTACAACAACACCCGTTGACTGAGCCGTCCAGCTACCTGCAGGGCTCTCCAAAAGAAGTCAAGGACACGCGCCGCCAGCACATCCATGCTAAATGCGCCGCTGCCACTCTGCCTGATGCACGATTGCGCAAACGCGAGATGGGAGGCCGAGAGGGAGACGCGTTGTTGCAAGAACGACACGCGAGTGGCTAGCCTTGCGCCAATCATTTATGTGCGGTTCGCGTAGGGCTGACAGGACCCGCTGCATAAGAGTCCAGGGGTGGAGCATAATTCGTCCTCCTGAATAATAGCACTTAACACCCTTACAATAAAACTGCAATCTGCGACGTCCACTGTCATCACGCATATATGATGACTTCTGTGCGTCAAGAGAAAAGCACCCTGCCATCTGACTCGATGTCGCAAAATCCTGGTTATCGTGGTCCAAAAGAGAATACTTTGACCAGCACAGACGGATCGCCGCGGCATGCACGCACTGATCTGCTCGTTCCGAAGGCCGGCCGGGAGTCTAGTTCTGAGTCTGCTTGACGCCCGGAGACAAACTTGGCAAAGGACGTTCGCGAGGGCGTATTCAGTGACTTGACGCAAACGTGAACTCCCTTTGACATCCTGATGTGGGATTCGTAGATTGTGTCAAAACGTTTAGACACAAGTCTTGTTTGCTGTTATGGTCTCACTGCACCTTGCATCCCGCTGTCAAGTTCTTTGGCAGCGTTTTGGCGATGGTGGCACCAATTGTATCGCAGATGGCACGTTCCCCTATTCGGGTTTCATGGGGGTGGATCCCGTAAATTGGCAATAGTAACATTTTTGTCCGTCACACGATGTACCCTCGAGAACCATATGTAAGCTACAATGACGGGAAAGATATTTTCAGAGAAGTGCTGGGTCTGACGGAACAGGCGCAAATGCACTGTATGTGAGCGGCGCGTGGCTGTGGAGCGTTACCGCACAGGCTTCTTGGTCTCCAGCAAGCTGTACACTAGCGGCCCGTTGCTTTTCGTATCAGACACGAACCGATGCGAACGGGGTGGTCAACGCTCATACATCGAAGCTCGGTACAGCTTCACTTGGTGCCGCAAAAACCGAATGACACCCACCGCTTCAATGCAGGCGTTTGTGCGGAGAGCAAAAAAGAACTTAGGAAGGCCCTTCACAACCAAGTGGCAGGGGTGAGGCAAGCCTTGAACTCTGTATATTGCGTCTGTGAGTGGTTCCCATATATCAAGCTCGGAGTTGCAACCGAGCCGCTCTTCCAACGGCCTGTCCTCAGCCCTCAACCAAGCAGCAGCTATCCACCGCTCCGAATCCTGCGGCAACTCCTCCTTCTTCACTCTGATCCCCCTTGGTGCGGAGAAGATACCCCGCCTCGAAGTTCTCCAGAATCTCGCCTTTTTGATCCTTTCCAGAGCCGTCTCGCCAAAGACAGACTCCGTATACGCCCAATTCACAAATGACACCACCCCTCTCCAGCACTCCATTGCGGATGATAGCGTTGCGCAGGGGTGGTGGTTCGATCATCTCCATCAGAATATATGCTGGCCATTGTGTCTCAGGAAGCTTCTCCAGAAACGGAGGGATTGCTTTCCGGTAGATGTTGTTGCCGCCTCCCTCGCGTTGAGGTTTCAGGACAAATCGGGCCGCCGAGGACAAATCAGTTGCGAGCTTCTTCGCTTCCTTGCCTGCATTGCTGTTGTCAAGCGGGTAGATGGGCGCAAAAGTCTCTAGTAGCCGTGACGCAACTTCGTCGTCGGGCAGGAAACGCTTCAAGTGGGGTGACTGAGGGGTCGCCAGAACTTGTTGAACCTTCTTGCAACCAGCAAGTTGAGTCAGTACACTTGGGCATTTGATCGCTCTGCTCTTCTCGAGATGTAGTCGCGCTGTCCAGTCCTCTTCCTTCACGTAATCATCGGGCGAGTATCCTGCCCGGAAGTAAATGGTAGTCACCTCATACGACGTTGCAGAAGAGTGAGGAGGACTATATACTAAAGTCCGATCGCCATCAAGTTTGGTGTGCTCCAATGTCTTTCCGAAGGGCAGTCGGAACGACCGTACACCATTTTCTTCGAGTAAGGCGTATTCTAGATGTCTCTGGTCGAAGACGTTTCGTTCCGGATCCTGTACAACAAAGAGAACGCACAAGGGACGCTTGATTCTGGATTTTCCATAGGCCTTGTGTCCAGCTGCAAGCCCCTTTGCCAGTCGCGACGTAGACTGACTTTGTCTGAGAGCATCTGCCTTGATAATGGAAGAGGTCGAAGACGGATATGCACCCAGCGAGAGAAGGTATTCGTGCAACGCAGATACCTGAGACGACAATCCACCAAAGGAAGATGCGATGGTGTTGAACTCAACTTGCTTCAGACCAGGCGCAGGGTTGCTCTGAGACGGATCCTCATGAACCATGTAATCCGAACGAAATAGACCAAGCGATATGTCTTGGACATAACCCTCTTTCTTAACAGCAAGGTGAGTCTGCCATAGCTTTGCGACAAAGTCGTCAACATCGACTAGCTCCTCGACGATGCCCTGCAGCCATTGCTCGTCTCTTGCTATGGCAGAATACAGTTCATTGTAAGCTTTCTGTATCGACAGACCATCTTCAAAGCAAGTACGTGGAAACAAGCTAGGAAAAACTGTGACTGGTGCTGTGGTTGCGAGTACACCTGAGGGATCCTGAGATTGCTGGACGAAGGAAGGAGCTGGGCGAACGGCCAGGCCGTGAGCTATCGACCAGTCTTTGAGTTCTGTAAAGAGGAAGTTCTGCTCTTCAGCTGTAAGCTCGGGAGGATAATCTGCATGTGATGTTGAGGCCATGACTGTTGCTGCGCATCCGTTTGTTGTGGCACTGTTGCGAGGATCAAAGGTTGTAGTACTTCGTACCTGACAAATGCCTTCCCCGCGCTAACGAATTCGTTCCGCCGAAGCCCGCACGCCATTTAGCGTCACCACGACAATCCCCATCAATGTCAGTGCCCTATTTGCCCTGTTTGGTGAGAGAGCGACAGTATTGTGAATCCGAACCTGTTAACCTGTGTGCTTCAACAGCCAATCTCAATACCTTGGACTAGAGGTTAATAAACCCCGCGATGCCTCACATGACCACGCGCCTGGATCCACCTATCCGCACCTTCACCGCTTGGCTTTGTTGCCGATAAGTGTCTGACTTGTTGGTCAGTGTACGCGACTGCAGCTTATCCATACTGATTATTACGTGGCTTTGCTGTGTCCGACCCCGATATATCCTACTTGCACAGATTCAACGTCACGGCAACGACATTAAGCGAGTCAGGATCCACCTTCCAGCATTTGTGCTACATCCTACTAATATGTCCTGGCCGACTCCAACAGCGGGTGGGCATGCTGTGCAACCGGCTAATGCGCGCTCTCCAGAGACGTACAAAGGGATGGGCGAGCCTGATCCTGATAGTCGCAAACGAAAGAGAAGAGCTCCAATCAATTACACGCCACCACCTCCAACAAGAGATCCGCTGCTGGAAAATGCAGAACCAAGTATTGCGTATACCTCACCGCAAGCTCCCCTCGGAAACTGGGACTACTTGGCGAAGTGGCAAGCTGAAGATGCCAGCGAAGTTCAGCTAGAGGACCTTGGGGGAGAGGAGCATTATTCTGACGTGGAAGATACTCTTTCTGAGGTTGTGGAAGAGATAGGTCATGAAAGTGAGGATGCAGACGACTCACCAGCTGAGGGTCCCACGCCCGGATCTCGCAAATTGAGCAGAGACCGAGTCACCGAGATCATTAACGAATGCATCGAAGTCTACACGGACGCCTGGGAACCGGGTAAAGGTGAGACAACGCACAAACACGAGATAGGAGAGAGTGAGGTACCCGTTATTTACGACACAGTCGCCATGAGGAAGGAAGCACAAGCTGCCGGACAACAAGACGTACTATTTGAAAGGTACCAACAAGAAGCAGAGTACTATCGGCAGCGCCTTGACAGACTTTGTGACGAGATTTCGAAGGATCCAGGTGACGCAGTCGCGGGAGTCAAGATGGTAAGTGCTGACCAAGCGATACAACAAGCGCACCTAACCTTGCTTGCCAGAAATGCAGAAATCTAGAGGTCACTGTGGAACTGCTTGAGCGATCGAACTGGCTCGCATCCATATATGAAGCATCTCCAGACGCAGTCTCTGTTGTATCCAATGGCCCACTTTTATCTGCTACTCAGCACCTCGGGCGGTTGCAAGAACAAAACTCGCCATACGAGGTCATCGACCTTGGTACTCCTTCAGACTCTGACCCCGAGACTGATCATGAAGAGTTAAAGGACATGTCTGTGATGCCTGCACAAGGTAACGACAAGCGAGAGCCTGGTGTTCAGACTCACTTTCCAGCGCCAGATTTAAAATCTGCTGACAACACTGAGACTCTTGGCCCTTTGGTGGCAGCAGCTGTGCTCACCACTGTGCGCTCAGGAACACCACTTGGAGATGCACCTGAGAACGCTTCTTTCGCCACTGTGAACCGTTGGAGCTGGTCTCAGCTAAGGGATACGCAAGATCGAAAGCGTATTGTATCTAAAGCAATATGTGACCTCAGCTCAGCGAAGAGAGAGATGATAAGACAGAGACTGCACAACGTCGGTAGAGCAATCATGATTCGAGAGATCCCAGCATGTATCGACATGCTACTCCGCAGTGATGCCAGGATGCCAGGCATCTTACCTCAGGATTTGCCCAAGATTGTTACCTTCACCAGGTTGTTTCTGTGCTGGTGGTTGTGCGGTGATTACTTCTTGGAGGAACCATCGAAGCTGCGCCTCGAGGAGCTAGCAAGATGTCTGCAAGATTCGGAGGATCCGGCAACCTTCTGCGATTACGTCGAGACAATTTTCAGCACGACCTTCAGTTACGCAGCACTCAGCAATCCAATGCAGCCTTCGCAGGCTGAGATTATCGAGATATCTGATGACGACGAGCCACTCACGCAGCCTGCGAAGCAGCGGAGAGGTCGCACCGACAACAGTGGAAGCATGGAAAGGAGCCTGGCAGCTATCATCGAATGAAGCAATGGAAAGATGCATGCGTCGCATCGAATGGATGCTGCCACAAGTACCCCAGCGTACGGGACTGGGATCTGGAGGGTTATGACTTTGCAATGGCACAGCGGGGGTTGATGATGACGTACCGCGCTTACTTCTCCGGAGGTGGTAGCAGGCGAAAGTAGTGTACGTGTGAGCAAAGTCTACTTACAGCATCTTACCAGCATATAGGGGGCCTTGATCTCGATGAACATCAGTTCTCCTCAAACATCTCTTTAAGCAGATGCAAGTATACAAGACAAGATTTGTTTCAATATTTGCAGGCTGGCTCGTTCTTCAATTTGCAAGACTTGTGATATATTGCAATTGCTTTCAGGCGCATCATTTGAGTGCCGAACGACCTAAGAAGTGGTCGTACGCTAGTAATGCTGGTCACGCAGACATGGGACAGCACTGCGCATGATCAGAGTTTACAGCCACACACAGGAAAAGGAATGCAGCGGAGAAGTAGATAACAAGTAAAAATGCACTGATTGGGGCGAGATAAGTACCCAAAAGTTCTGCGTTCTCGGTCTCACAGTTCGTGTTGTCAACTACAATATGCCCCACTCGACACGCTTACTCAGGCCTGGCCACGGTTGCTGACTCTCCTTTACGTCTACATTGTCACACCACTTGCTAGAATTTTGCGGCATCTTTCTTTCAAGCGTCGGCATCTTTGCCGATACATGCCGTCTACTTGTACAATTTTTACGATAAACATTAACGTGGGAGTTGCTCCGACTGTCAATGATGTGTGTGCAAAGTGATGGAAGTGCTGTCGCTGACCGAGGCAGGTTCGAAGCCAAATGCGGAAGAACGAGCGCCTGAACTATGGGCTGTAGTCCTGTTAGCCAATGAACAGCGATCTGACATGCGAAATGGCTTGAGTGGTGGCGCTGATCATGACTGTACTGAGCAGTGGTACGGGCAGCAAGGCTTCCGAGGCTGGCTACGCTGGCTACATGGACTATGGCAGCAAGGGCCTTGTAACCGAAGACAATCAGATGGCAGTCGTGTATACTTACAGTATGGCACATCAGCTGCTCACACGCCGTTTCTGTGCCCTCGTAGTCTGTGTGTTTTGCATTTGTTGTGTGTAACCCGCTGGACTGAGGGCTTGATGTTCGAGCGGTGGGCCCTGTCGCACAAATGCCCTCAGGGTCAACAGCACCTCTGGTTCCAGCCTCAAGAGCTGAGAGACAGAATCCGGTACCCCTCACCCGGCTCGTGCCAGCCATCAGCCGTCAGAGCAATCAAACCACGATCGATGTTGGTGTCGGCATACTAAGCGGCATGTGGCCAATGATTGATCTTCCATTTGATGCCGACGCCGGCCGCTTAGTCTGGCTGTCAAATCCGCATATGAAATGATTTGTGTCCGCGCATCCTGACACCGTTCCAACCATCCTTCCACTTCTTCCCCTTCTTCTCCCTCACCCTCACTCTGACGGTGACAATTCCACGCAACCGTCAAAAACTTTCCCCCTTCCTGCCATTGACCATCATGGAGGCTCTTCTCCGCCAGTCGAGGACCATGTGCCCGTTCCTCCACAAGACGTCTCCCGCCACGCTCCGCTCGCTCTCGACCACCGCCGCCAGCCATGATGTTTCCCCCAGCGCTGGCAGCATGTCGAACCTGCAAGTGCTTGGCAAGCGCTGCCCCATTATGGGAAAGGCACTGGCCGTCCAGAGCGCCCGTGCCGGCAACAGCGCCCTCGCCGGTGCTTTCGGTGGAGTCCGCGCTTACCACTCCCGCGTCAACCGTGCCAAATTGCACACGACTGCGCACAAGGAGGCTCACGTTGAGACGGAGCGTGTCCGCGGCCAGCAAGGTACGAATTGCCCCCTCGGACGGTGTTGGAGTCCTCTACGTCATCAGCGCCACATGGCGATTCTTCGACGACCAACATCATTGTTGAAGTTGTGAAAGAGCTGACCCAGATTGCAGGCCCGATTCCTTTCCCCCCTGCCGCGAAGAAGTCGGCCATTGCCAAATCCGCGAACGCCGGTAACACCAAGTCCGCTCACTTCGATTACGAGGCGTACTACGAGGCCGAACTGGACAAGAAGCACAAGGACAAGTCCTACCGCTACTTCAACAACATCAACCGACTTGCCAAGGAGTTTCCCCGTGCCCACAAGGAGTCGCCAGAGGACAAGGTCACCGTATGGTGCTCCAACGACTACCTCGGCATGGGCCGCAATCCGGCTGTGCTGAAGTCGATGCACGAGACGCTGGATAACTACGGAGCTGGTGCTGGAGGAACCAGGAACATCTCTGGCCACAACCAGCATGCAGTGGCGTTGGAAGATACCATCGCGAAGCTCCACTCGAAGGAGGCTTCATTGGTTTTCTCTTCTTGCTACGTTGCAAACGATGCCACTCTTGCGACCCTCGGCAGCAAGATGCCCAACTGTGTCATCCTTTCGGACAGCCTGAACCACGCTTCAATGATTCAGGGCATCCGTCATTCTGGCGCGAAGAAGATGGTCTTCAAGCACAATGACGTTGCTGATCTTGAGGCAAAGCTAGCCTCAATCCCGGCTGAATATCCCAAGATCATTGCTTTTGAGAGCGTCTACAGCATGTGTGGCTCCATTGGCCCTATCGAGGAGATTTGCGACCTTGCGGAGAAGTACGGTGCCATCACATTCTTGGATGAGGTACACGCTGTTGGCATGTACGGATCGCACGGTGCTGGTGTAGCCGAGCACCTCGACTACGAAGCTCACAAGGCCGGCAAGCCTCAGGGCACAGTCATGGACCGCATTGACATCATCACCGGCACGCTTGGAAAGGCGTACGGTTGTGTCGGTGGCTACATTGCTGGTTCTGCCAAGCTCGTGGACACCGTCAGGTCTCTTGCTCCTGGTTTCATCTTCACCACTTCGCTTCCCCCAGCGACTATGGCTGGCGCAAAGGCCGCAATCGAGTACCAGTCCAGTTACCAGGGAGACAGACGCCTCCAGCAATTGCACACGCGTGCGGTCAAGGATGAGCTGAACGCTCGGGACATTCCTGTGATCCCCAATCCTAGCCACATTGTGCCAGTCTTGGTTGGAAATGCAGAGACTGCCAGAAAGGCTTCTGATCTGCTTCTTGAGGACTGGGGTATCTACGTGCAGGCGATCAACTACCCCACCGTCCCTGTTGGCCAGGAGCGTCTGCGTGTCACTCCGACCCCCGGACACGTACGCGAATACCGCGAGCACCTGGTCGAGGCGTTCGACGCCGTCTGGAAGCAGCTCGGTATCAAGCGCACCAGCGAGTGGGCTGCCGAGGGTGGCTTCATTGGCGTTGGCGAGGCCGACAAGGCCGAGGAGCTGCCTCTGTGGACCGACGAGCAGCTTGGCGTCGACACTGTGCTGAAGGAAATGAAGGCCGGCCAGGGTGCTACTGGTATCCTGGAGGCTGTTCTTGAGAATGAGCGCAAGGCCACAGCTCACGCTGTTAGTGCTGCTGCTTAGGTGGCATGCATTTAGATAGTCGACGTTGGAGGAGCTGGGTCCGGTAGCCCCTGCGCTTTTAAGGTCTTGGAATAGCTTCGCCATGATGGCAGCCAAAACGATTCTTTATCTTCCTGCCAGATAATATCCTATAATTGCATGAGACGTGAGACCACCTTGCGCGCCGACGATTTGTTCTACTCCAGATCTGAGACATGTCTCTTTCTATAGTTGTGCTGTGAACCAGAGCCATGGGAGCAGTTCTGTGGGGCAACCTTGGCAGCTCCCTTCGAGCTAGTGACGCTCGCGGCTTGAGCTTCCGTGACAAAGTGTCAATGACCGCAAACTCAGCCGCGTCCACCACATCGCGACAGCATTTCTTTGTCTCGTTGCTGACTCCACCCTTTCGCGGTTTTGCAACTACAAACAACACCCCTCGTCGCACCCGTCGCGCGGTTGCGCCTACCAGGACCAAAGCCCACGCAATCTCACGAGCTCTCGCGGCGCCGTGCATGTTTTGCCTAAACTAATCCAGTCCTTTCCCTTCACCGGTCTCACGACCACCAGAGTCATTTCTAATGGCTCCTGGCCCGAAAAGGAAGCGCGGCGATCGTACCTACTCCTATGACGACAGCCCGCGACCGTCGCCGCACCGACCGCAGAACCTACCCCTCGCGCATACGCAACACCAGAACAGTCCACGTGGTGGACGAGGAGGCGGCGACAGGCGGCAAAGTAGAGGAGGCGCGGGGATGGGTGGAGGAGGACGTGGCGGTTACAGCGTACCGCAAAGCCCCAACATCGCGCATGCTTCTCCACCAGCCAGGTCCCCGACGGCAGGGACACCTCAACCGCCTAGACCTGCTCAACCGGCGCCATCTACTCCAGCACCACCAAAGGAGTCAGTCTCCCTACCCTCGGCGCCGACGCGCGAAGTACCGAACAGCAACGAGTACTTGACGCCCCAGCGCGTTGCCAAATGGAACAATGAAGCACGACTAGCAGTTGTCCAAGCCGCGCTGACGGCTCAGCGCGAAGGTGATGTCTTGACGTTGTCTGTTGTGTTCCACGAGATCATTGAGGCTTCGATGCATCGCCTGTTGAGCTCAGGCGAGCTGGGCTCGTTGGTTCGAGACATTGTTGCTGCACCTCCAAATGAGTCGGTAGACCCTGTATCCACCTTTCTCGACACGCTCAGCTCCTTGACGGAGAACGAGCACAAGCAGTCCCTGGTACGGCATATGCTCATGGCAACAGATATCGATGTTGGGCGAATGCGCTCAGAACTCGACATCAACTTGCTGAAACACCTTGAGCTGGTCCGCGGAAGCTTCGGGAAGATGGCTGTTCGCAAAGCCACTCACGCTCTCTACCGCCAGTCGAATTACAATCTTCTTCGCGAAGAGACCGAGGGCTATTCGAAGCTCATGACCGAATACTTTACCACAGTCAACAGCGAGCCACCGAGCCACGAAGTCGTCAGTGAGACATACCAGCGAGTAAATGCACTTATCGGTGCATTCGACCTTGACATTGGTAGAGTTCTCGACGTGACACTCGATGTATTCGCCAATCTGCTCGTCAAGCATGGGAAGTTCTTTGTCAAGCTACTTCGCTGCAGCGCATGGTGGCCGGAGCAGCGGGGACTGGAAGGGATTGAATGGGAAGAGCCGGATGTATCAACGCTTCCAAACTGGGCCCAGCCAGAATCACCGTTGTGGTACCACTCTGAAGAGGAGAAGTTTCAACAATTGCAGCTACGCGAACGCCGAGATCGCAAGTTTTGGGACCGTGTTGGAGAGCTCGAAGCTTCACGTGCCGGGAAGGGCATCGAGGCCTTCTTCGAACTTGGCGCTCGACGTATCACTGCAAACAATAGGCCGAGAGACGAAAAGATTCATGCAGATGGTGCTACCCTTTCTGATCAACAATCTGCGCGGAAATGGGCAGATGACTGGATGTCGCAAACCGGGACATTACCGCCTTCAGGTAACGATACCGCTGCTCAGCTTCTCGGCTTCAAGTTACAATTCTACGCATCTGATGCTCGCGACGCATCGGATTTCCTTCCCGACAACCTTATACATCTGGCTGCTCTTCTCGTCAAAGTGGGATTCATCTCGATTCTCGATCTCTACCCACATCTCTATCCACCGGAGAGCGAAATGTCCGCTCACAAACGGAAGCTAATAGACGCCAAGAGGGAGAAAGAAGAGAAAGAAAGCGGGAAAGATAATGCATTGACATTGTCAGTGCTGTCGGACGACACTATACAAGGACCTCCTGCCGTGAGCCGACTCAGAGAAGCCGACAAATCCACAAGATCCGACTCTGAGAGTGGCACTCCTGGGAAACCCAACGAGGCCACAGATGCGAAACCCCCACTGCCAGAGCCAGCTGACCAGAAGTACCAACTTCTCAAAAGTTTGCTGTGCATTGGCGCATTGCCCGAAGCCTTGTTTATCCTTGGTCTCCATCCTTGGTTACTGGAGGTCTACCCGGACTTACTGGAACTTATGTCTCGTCTAGCCCATCACTCACTCAGCAAAGTCTACGAAGCAGCCAGGCCTATATCCCCTGAGCAGATTCCAGTTGTCTCAAAAGGCGCCGTCTCTCGAGGTCTTTCGCGCCCAAGCGACTTCACAGCCCGACGGACCCTTCGATGGCCCAAACCGGACCAGAAAGATGCAGGCGATGGCGTCGATTATCGATTTTACTGGGAAGACTGGGCCGACAACGTACCTGTTTGTCAAAACGTCGATGATGTGATCAAACTGTGTACCACCCTGCTTGGATTTGTCGGTCCGGAGTGCGGCAAAGACACCGTCCTGTTGACAAAAATCGCACGCATAGCGATAAAGGACTTTGCAGACAACCCGTCGGATGAAAACCGACAGCGCTGGATAAAATTTTCGACGACGTTCCTCACTCCAACACTCTCCTTTACTGGCCAGAATCCTGGTGTCGTGAACGAAGTCTGGGAGCTCCTCAAGCAGTTTGACACCGCAACACGCTTCACGATATACGAACAATGGCAAGTTAAAGGAGCCAGCAAACCTACTTTCAGACAGTTCTTCAAGAAGGTACAACACGCAACGAGCAAGGAATTGAACAAAGTCACTGCTACAAACACTAAGGAGTCTGGACGCAGGATTGCCAAAATCTCGTATTCGAATCCTGGAATCGTCTTCAAGAGCATTGTTACACGACTCATTGGCTATCCAAACATGATCGACGCTCTTGTGGAGTGCAGCAAATACATTACTTTCCTCGGGTACGACGTTCTCACATGGACCCTGGTTACCACCCTCACGAATCCCAACAAGGAAGGAAAGAAGGGCGATGGCATGTTCGCCCAAGGCTGGCTTACCAACCTATCTTTGTTCATTGGCAGAGCTTATCAGAGATACACGCTGCTGGATCCGACACCGGTTTTGCAGTACACAACACACCAGCTTTTGCAGTCTTCGGGCGAGCTGTACATGCTCGACGTCCTCGAACAGATGGTCAAATGGATGGGTGGTATTGCGGCCACCGGTTCACTCTCGGAGTCTACCGTCCTTTCGTTGAGTGCAGGGCCAGTCCTTCGCGCATACACCCTGCAACACAACCTTGCGGACAATCGCCACCAGGCCGTTTCCTCGGCCAAGCGCTTAGCGAAATGTTTGAAAGACAGGGACTTGGCGCCGCAGATTCTTGTCGCGCTGGCACAGCATGTCGAGGCTTTCATTCATCGCGATGATCAGCTTGATGCCCCTGACAAGGTGGTGTTCTTCAACGCTGACAAACTACACTCCAACCTGTTCCAGTATCTCGAATTTCTTCGCGCCTACTTCTCGGAAGAAGATTTCGACAGCTCTTTCCCAGGTTTGATCGAAATGATATCTGATTACGGCGTGGATCCAACCATCGCTTTTACGATCTGCCGTGCAAGCATAGCTGCGAAAGCCAACTCATTCAGGGTTGAGCAGCAAGACAAGTCTTCAGATACCAAGAATCGGAGCAACAGCGGAGACATCGCAATGGGAGGGGCAGAGAGTACAGCAGTCAACGGCACTTCTGCCCCCCCTAAAGCTATAGGTGATGACATCTCTACGGCATCTAGAGATGTTGAGATGGACGAGGCCACCAAGACTGAACCGGAAGGCTCTTTGATGGAAATGAATACGGCCGGTCTGCTGAACCCTGAAATTGAAAGAGTAACAAAGCAGCTGAGAGCGGTACTGCCCGAGTCTTTCGCAGATCACCCTTGTCTGTCATTCTATGTCACGTTCTGGGAGTTGTCTCTTCCTGATGTGGACCAAAATGGTATCAAAGATCGATACCGCGAGACAATTCAGAACTGGCAACAAAAAGCTGCCCCTACGCACGCCGACCGTCGATACAACTCGCGCATTCCTAAGCAAGACACGCCAGAACAGCGACGCGCAAAAGAGGAGATTGCAAAGCTAAACAAGGAGCGAGACACTGTTGCGAAGATTGCCAAGGCTACTCAGGACCAGTTGCGAGTCGAGATGAGCAGATGGTTCGCAGATGTGCCCATGGTCGGTCCCCGATCTGATGCTCTTCACTTAGCCTTGTTGCAGGACTGCTTCATCCCCCGCAGCCGCATGTCCCTGCACGATGCACAATATACTTCCGCGATGTTACATTTCATGCACAGCTCTGGAGTGCCTGGGTTCCGCACCATCAAGCTCCTCGACCTTCTCTTCTCCGCCAACAAGCTCAGCTGTATCATCGGCATGTACTCGGAAGAAGAGTCGAAAAACTTTGGTCGATTCCTTAATGATGTTCTTCGGGAGCTTCAAAAGTGGCATGACAACAAGCACGATGCTTATGCCAAGTTTGCGTACGGTGCGGATAGGCAGTTGCCTGGGTTTGGCAGAAAATTTGATGCCGATCGCAACCCAGAGACTCATCTTGACTACAATGACTTTTGCCAAGTGTCCTTCAAGTGGCACAAGGCTTTGTTCAGCGCGCTCAAGACTTGCATTGAAAGCGGTAAGTACACGGAGGTCCGCAATGCAATCAGTGTGTTGAACGCCATCTCCTCGAGCTTCCCCAAGGTTGACACCATGCGCGACGAGCTCCAAACACCGCTGGAGCACATTGCCAAAAATGACGAAAGAGATGACCTTAAGATCTCCGCGCAGTCTACATTTAGGATATTCAAGCAAGGCAAGGCTCACTGGCGAACAGAGTGGCAGTACCGTAATGTGAGTCGCAGCAGCAGTACTTCGCCATCCCCGCGTACTGATACATCAAAGATTCCTGCCCCACCGGAAGTCACCAATGGCGCCAGCAAAGCCGACTCCCAGACAGCGCAACTGAAAGATGCCTCTGCGAAACTTAATGCCAGTGCGCCTGTATTCAAGTCTAGAAACGAATCGTAAGTCAGCCTCTCCGACAAAAATCATCAGTCGCTCATGTTTCAAGAAGCAACGGGACACCACGACCTACAGACAGCGCCGACGACAACGCCCCGAAGCGAGATTCAACGCCAGCGACATCAGCAGTCCGTCCAAACGACAGGGATCCTTCTCAGGGAAGTACCAAAGAGCCTGACGTCAGGGACTCTACTCCATCGCAACAAGAGCGGGGCGACCACACACCTACTAGGGGTACGCCTGGCCCATCTGCTCATGCCTTGACCTTACCTTCTCGAATCGACAGCAGAGCCACGTCGAATCAAGGCCCGTCAATGGGCAGGTCCTCTCATGCTTTGCCCATCAGACCAGATTCTCAACCTCCCAGACCCCGCCCCTCTGACCGTCAGTCCGACTATGGTCCGCACCATGGTCGACACGACAACCGGCCACCTCTTAACGACTATGGACGTCTTGAACGTCCAACCGATCCTCGCGACCGACCCATACCTGGTGGCAGAACCCCTGAGAGGGGATCTGGTCCTATAGAACGTCGTGATTATGGCAGGGATCCCAGGGAATACGAAGAGCGAGCCATGCGAGCGCCGCCAAGGGAAGCGAGGGGTCCCCTCATCCGTGGGCCTCCCCAGTGGGAGCCCAGAGATCCGAGAGAAGTCAGAGACCCCAGAGATCATCGAGAGCGAATCGACCATCGGGGCCATCCTGTGCAACCTGCCATGGAGCCTAGAAGGACACCCTCAAACTCAAATATGTCGCAAGAGTACTCCTCGCACCAACGTGACGTACCGTTGTCTGGCAGGCACCAAGGACCAGAGAGGGCAGAAGCAATAATCCCGCGACAACCGCCTACCAATCTGTCGACAGCCACCGATGGCCCTGCGATCAATCCGGCTCGTGCAGCTCTGATAGACCCTGCAGTCAATCCGGCGCGTGCGGCTCTGATCAACGAAACGGGACCTCCCAGACACGAGTCCCCTCGATCTGATCGCGACGGCCGTCGCGAGAGAGGTTCACGTCCGCAATCTCCCAGAAGGTTAGACGATCGTCGTGTCGAAGATGGCGGACCCCCGCCTCAACACGTCCGTAACGAAACTCCTTATGATCATCGGGAGGAACGAATGCCTTCCCAGGTACCCCCTTCAAACCGTGATCGCAGGGACGAAACGAGCGTCAACAGCACGCCTACAGGACCTCGTGGGCCGCGGAATGAATCTGCTCGGACTGATATAACAGGTTCGTCTCGGGGGTCTCGCGAGATGTTCCAGCCTTCACAGTCTTCACGCCAGTCGCACATCCAAGTGCAGGACCCCAACTACGGTAGGCTTAATGCGCCATCCGAGCCCGTCCCTTCTGGACCGCGTGTTCAGTCCTCTGCCCATGATCATAGGCCTTCACATATGCATGCAGGCGACCGTCGCGAGACACCATCACAACCACCGCCATCGAGTGCCCCTTTGGGTCCAGCAGCATCGAATATGAACCCAAATACTCCGGGTATACATCCTAGTCGACTGCAGGCAAATTTCGGTGGTAGTAGACCTAACGCTCCGCCCATACAGACGGATGTGTCAAGCGCGCCAAGTGGCCCTCGTGGCTCGGGTAGGACACCCCAGGGGCCGTTGCCCTCGCCAGGAGGCAGGGGGCCACCGACAGGGCCTGCGTTCAACAATGATCGAGGACCACGAAATTCCAACCCCTTGCGAGCCATCAACAACGTCCTGACGCAGAATGCACCGTCACCCACCGAGCGAAGCGCACCCGTGCAGACTTTAAATCCCCCGGTCACTATGCGTGGTCGAGGTGCTAATCGTGCCAATACTTCTAGCGATGGACAGGGCGGTATGAACAGTCCCATGCCGCCACCGCAACACACACCGACACTCGCCTCCCGAGCCGAGGGCCAGTATCCTAGGAATGATAGGCAGGGTCCGTTGGGTCAGGTGGGAGGTGAATCCCAGGATGAACGATCGGAATCGCGTAGCCGTCGTAGTGAGGGCAGACGAGAGGAGCGTTCCGGGCGCGAACGAGATCATGAGAAGCGATCAGAAGAACGAAGCAGCCGAAATGGACCGAGTCAACGAGGAGAAGCAGGTCCAGAGCAAGAGCGAGGACCTGACCGTGAGCGCCGCGAGAAGAGGGGTAGTGATAGGGAGAGCAGCCGACGGCATGGTGAACGGGAAGGCGAACGGTCTAGCCGCGAAGGAGCAGGTGACCGACCGGGACGCGAGCCTCGCGAACAACGCGAGAGGGGAGAACCGCGGGAACCACGCGAAAGCAAGCCTCATCGCAGCTCTCGCGATGAGGGTCGCCCACCAGGAACAGGGCGGGAAGAGCGCGACCGTCGCAGCAGAGGCGGAAGTGGAAACGCAGGAGACGACGGCCGAAAACGAGTCCGTGATCCTGCGGACCAAGCACACGGCGACATGAAGCGCAGACGATAGACATACCTCTCCACACATATCAACGCATCAAGACATCACAACATCAACATCGTGTCCCACGGCAAAACCTTTCCTTTTTTCTGATTCCAATAGCGTATTGCATTGTATGGCGCTATGGCATCACGATACCCCGAGCGATGCGTTGGGATGTATAATACTAGGTGGACATTTGCGTGGAGTTTTGATTCTCATAGTCCTTTCGAACACGTCGGTGCATCTCTCCACGAAGCATATCTATAACTGATCATACACGTACCAAAGTATCACGTCGGAAAGTCAACGAATTAGTTTAGCTTGCATACATGACTTACCAGACATCCAGGGCCAACTGTTTGAGACGCCATGTTAGAACGTGGATGTGATGCACACAAGCATCTTCAGCAAGGATATCTGCCGCTATGTAGCAACTCTGTGCGGCGATGGGACGGCGTTGCTAAAACTCACGAAACTCACGAAACCCACGAATCAGTCTATAGCTTTTGTGTTGAGCAACTGACTCGGACCTGGAGTCGCGATGCTCTAGACCTAAATAGGCAAAAAAGCGGAAGAAATCCTTGTTGTTGATCTCAACGTAGTTTAAATGCCTTGTTAGAAACAGTTGCAGCAGCAGCATCAGTGTTATCCATATCTGAGGCCTACATGAGGAGTTGATTAAGCGAGTCTTTGCGTTTCTAGCCACATTAAAGGCGAGGTCAAGGTCTAGAACGTGAGTTGAGCCGTCCTCGGTGGCGTCTTAGGTATCCGGGCCGACGGACGCTCTCGGGCACTTGAACACTGCTTGTCGACACAGTGAGGTCCAGTGGGAAGATCTCTCAAGGAAATCACTGTCTGCTTGGTACTTTCGTGTGTGTCGTTATCGATACATCTGAGTCCGCCGATCCCCCAGAATCTGAAATTCTACCATGTGGCCGGTGTGGCTGAGGCTCTGGACCCTGGAGCAGATTTCCTTCAATACCTAACGGCAAGCATGACCGTTCAACAGCCGGCTAGAACCCAGTGGTTGTCCATGCGTGCTTCCGATACGTCCGCGACGGGCGCACAAACCAAGCCACGCAACTAGGGCCCTTTGAGACAGGCATGGGGCTATCCGTTCGGGCTTGTTAATAACGTCTGCCCCCGGGTTCTCGTTGCTGAACCAGGACTCGACCTCACACATTCCGAGGCCATGACTGGTCGCTCGACCACGAACCAGCCTTACGAAGGTTTGGCTCAAAATACCGCCAGTGACCGAGAACGAGCCCGGGAACTCTACAAATACTTTCGCCCGCCAACTGCTTCAGAGCCCTTAGACACGGTTTTGACTGCGCACGCTCAGCTGGTGGCATGGAGGCTGAACGCTGAGCGCTCCATGATCTCTTTGATCGACGAAGAGACGCAATATTTTGTTGCCGAGAGCACCAAAACAGTCCATCTTGACGACGCCGCCCAGTACGACGATCCCGAAGATGCGATTTGGGCTGGAGTGGGTACCTTCTCATCATCTGGCTTATAATTTGTAAGGGACGTCGCGACTGACGTATTGTACAGTGTGTGAGAGTACCTAAAGCAGGCAGGTTGTGCGAGCACACTGTAGCAGCCCTCCCGCCACCAGAAGGCGGACCGGCCTGTTTTGAGGTCCTTGATCTGAGCAAAGATAGTCGCTTCAGCCATCTCGGTTTCATAGCGGGACCGCCACACTTTAGGTACTATGCTGGAGTGCCTTTGCGTACGAGCAGAGGTATCAATATCGGCTCGATATATATCCTCGACAGCAAGCTAAGACCAGAACTCACTCGCAATGAGAAAGCTTTCTTCGGCATCATGGCAGACAACGTAATTCAGCACCTCGAGATGACTAGGGATAAAAAGGATCGGCAACGCACCTTTAAGATGAACGAGTGCTTGTCATTGTACGTTGATCCAGCGTCTGAGGATGCAAGAAAGCAAAGCTCTGGCCGTCGCAGCGAATCGACCGATAGCGAATCGGACAACGACCTCCGGGGCACCGGCGACGGCTCTGAGCGCATTGAAGTGATCGCACGAGCTGCAGGGTTGCTGCGAAAAGCAATGGACATAGAAGAAGGTGGAGGAGGCGTGCTCTTCCTAGACACATCGCTGGCAGCTGCTCCGACACCGCAACACCATGTTGGCAATGGATCTGGAAACGAAGTCGCAACTGCTAAGGAGTTAAATGGAGCCAATTCTGGGGCTACAAACAGTCCAAATACCCGATCTTCAAGCCCAGAAGTACGAAGGAAGCGTACCAGCAGTACTGAGATTCTCGCACATACCTACACGTCCGTTGACGCTTCGCCGAATCAGCCAGAATTTCTGCCTTTTACTCCAGAAGAGCTCGTTAAACTTTCCAAACGCCATCCAAGAGGGAAGATGTTCACGTACGATGAACAAGGACAGGAATTGTCCGACTCTTCGGAAAATGCAAGTGTGGTTGCGGAACGACCAAAGTCAAGAAGACATCGAAAATTGTCTCCCACAAAATCTGCCATTTTACGCGCTCATTTCCCGAAAGCTCGACAGGTCATTTTCATACCGTTATGGGACTCGACGACAGGTCGATCAGCTGCTTGCTTTGTGTACAATTGCTCGGAGTACCGCAATTTCTCGCATCAGCTAGAATTTCTACATTGTATAACGTTCAGCAGCTGCGTCGACACCGAGCTCTTGAGGCTTGCCAACCTCAAGGCAAACGAACAGAAAGACGACTTTATTGGATCAATTTCGCACGAACTTCGCTCTCCACTGCATGGGATCCTAGCCTCGTGTGAGTTCCTGCAGGATACCAAATGCACTTCGTTCCAACAATCGCTGGTCAATACAGCAGAAAGTTGTGCGAGGACCCTACTCGACACAGTCAACATGGTGTTAGATTACAGCAAGATCAATGCTTTTGAGAAGAGCGAGGCAGGCAACGGCTTGCAGGTTGACACAAAACCAGAGGTTCCCGAGGCCTTGCAGACAAATCTGAGCACACATCGCAATATCGACCTCGCTGTGCTCACCGAGGAAGTTGTCGAGGGTGTAGCAGCAGGTCATGCTTTCAACGCGCGTCAGACTCAATCACTCCGCGACGAGACCTCACACACCAGGCCTTGTGACCGAAAACCAAGTGTTCATATGGATCATGCTCCATGTAAGCCGGACGTAGAGACCATTGTCGAAGTATCGAATCAAGATTGGACGTACTGGTGCGAGCCTGGAGGAATGAGGCGCATTATAATGAATTTGGTAGGTAATTCTCTCAAGTACACCAAAGCTGGATATGTTCGTGTCGAGCTCGCAACGGAGATCGCTGGGCCGGACACTGCTGAGTATGGCATTCTGACCGTCACGGACTCTGGTCAGGGCATATCCCCCGCATACCTCAAAGACAAACTCTTCGCGCCTTTTGTTCAGGAATCAAACCAAGCACCTGGAATTGGATTGGGGCTGTCACTTGTAAAGTCCATCGTCGACACACTTGGGGGAACTATCGCTATTGAGTCTACAGTCGGCGTTGGTACAAAAGCGACTGTCAGGATCCCTTTGAGAAGAGATACACGGATCATTCCCAGGATCAACTCTGCGGTTCCGAACTACGCTGAGAAGGACGCCGGCTCTATCGAGGAGAATAGTACCATCCAGGCAATCAGAGCACGAGCGATCGGAAAACAAGTCGCGCTCTACTACCACGAAGAAGATGCATCTAAAAATTCCCAACACGAAGCATCTCACATGATGCGCCAGAGCTTAACGGCGTACTTGGAAGCATGGTGCGGCTTTTCCGTGAGCCGGTGGCACCAAAAATCCACAGTCGACATCGTCGTCGCCGAGGAAACAGACCTCGATGCGCTTCTCCACGACTCCCCTCAGCTTTCAATTCCTGGTTGCAAAACCAAGATCTTAGTTCTTCGCAGCATATCCTCAAAACGAAGTGCGCACCCGTGCACAATCGAAAATGACAACACTGAAGACGTAAGCCATCCTTTGGGGCCGCACAAGCTTGCGCGGGCACTTTTGTCCTGTCTCGACTGCTCCCAGGTGGAAGTTGTGGGAACTGCGAAGAATGAGTCTCCGTGCGGTGTAACTATCACATTGGTCGAAGAGACCACAGCAGCAATGGGAGATCTCACGATTCCTGACAAGGAACCGACGTCTGACGAGAACCACGCTGTCAAGCATGATAGTATCAACCATGGGGACCACATATCGAAGGCGCAAACAACCACACACATCGCGGGCAACGGGGTTCAGCTAAACACAAAGAACGATCTCCTTGAAAGCCCCGACCATTGGAACACAACTCCCGCCAACGCCCGCTCTAAATCATCACCCGCGAAACTCGACTCCATCGACGAACAAGAGATTTCATCGAGCACCGCAACGTTTGAACCCTCCACACCCCCAGCCAGCACCTCTCAATCATACACCCAACGCGTCCTCCTGGTCGACGACAACACAATCAACCTGCGCCTGCTCCAAGTCGGCATGAAAAAGCGCGGCTACACCACCATCAGCAGCGCCGAAAACGGCCTGCAAGCCGTAAACACCTACCGCACCCTCCTGCACGCCTCCCCTCCCTCCCCACCAGACATCATCCTCATGGATCTCTCCATGCCCGTCATGACGGGCTTCGAAGCAACACGGCAGATTCGCGAGCTGGAGGCTGAGTACAATGCGACGCTAAGGGAAGGAGGGGCGCCGCACCACTCCCTTATTGTTGCTTTGACAGGACTAGCTAGTGTGAGGGATCAGAAGGATGCTTTTACTAGCGGGGTGGATTCTTATATTATGAAGCCGGTTAGTTTCGCGAAGCTGACTACGCTGTTGCGGGATTGGACGGTCGGTGGGAGTGGGGCTGTGGTGAGGGGGGTGGCAGACGTTGCGATTGTTGTTGCTTGATGATATGATACCCGGGGTTCAGCGGACTGCATTGGGCAGGCGTTGACGCTTTTCTGCTTTTTGACTGTATTGCATGACGTGGCGTCTGGGAGGGATCACGGGGTTTCACGATTTTGGGACCATGTTAAGATAGTTGTGAAGCTGGCTTTTTCGGCATACACAGGTAAATGAATAGTGTAGGATCAGGTCTTCTGAGAAACAGTAGCCTTGCAACGTTTGAAAGGCGAAAAGAGTTGCGAATAATCAAAACGACTGAGACAATTTTCTACTTGGCACTTGCTCAAGTGAGAGACAGCCGACGCTGAGGACTACGCGCTACTCCGCTCCTCTGTCCTAGACCTACTGATGGTCCTTGGGAATTTAGCGTATTACATGGAACCGCAAGCGCTGTCGGCTGTGGTAGGAGAGGGTTTTCGCACTTCGCAAATACCCAACTGTCCAAAAAGCACACAGACAAAGCAATCACCTGCAACCATACCGCAGTCGCACAGCGATACCGTGGCAGCTGACAGTACAGCCAACTTGTGTGCCACACCCATCGCCGCACGATGCCGATAACAACACTGCCCTTCAACATGCGTTGGTCGAGGGTATACATCAAACTGTAACTTCGGTCTCTGGACCGTGCGACCAAATCAAAACTGTAATTGATGCTCTCTCCAATCCCATGGTGGGGAGGTGAGAGCTTTGTATACAGCTGCTCGGTCAGCAAATCCTCCTTCACCGTGAGTCTTAAATGCCCTTGCTGAATACAGTCTTGACCTCAAACTCTCCCCACCACTATCGAACACCACAACTTGGTTCCGACAACACAATGGGCAGCTCGAAGTTCCATATCGAGGAAAGCCGCGAGACCCGTATCGTGGACGAGCAGGAGTGGAATTCAAGCTGGCTCCGCGATGCGGACCATGAAGAGTGCAACCAAGATGGGAACAACGTTGGTGATGTTGGAGCAGTTGGGGTCGTGACGCCACAGAGACGATCACCGCAGATACTGAGTTACGATGAGGTGTCACCGACAACTACCAATTTCTCTCTCGACTCGGTCTTCGATGTGCCAGAGGGCTTCGGTGATTCGTGGATTGAAGAGGATCCTTTCTGTGATGACGTCTCTGGTGTTATCAGTATCTTGGATTGCGAGGCCAAGGTAGTTCGGGACAGCAGAGAAACACTGCAGCAGGAGGACCTTGGCGACAACTTCAAAGTCAGGAGCTTCGCCACATTTGATCCTCCGAGTGAGGTCGAAGAAGGGCTTGCCAACAGCATCAACACTACGTGCAGGGCGCATGTAGACATAGCAGCGCTGCCTATCGATCGAGACGGACCTCGTATCACCTGGATTACTTCGTGTACGCAGTGTATACTTGCCGACCTTCCATGCTCGAGAACGACCCCGTGTTGCTCTCGGTGCAAACGTAACGGACAAGCGAATGTGTGCCTCCTGCATCGGCGCAAGTTCCGCGAGGAGGTTGACAGCTCTGAAGCTGAAGCATACACGACACTAGTGCTCCTGAAGTTGCAAGGCGAGGACGAGAGTCACTGGAGGGAGAAGCTCAGACTAGCTCGTGAGGTACATCTTTGAACTGCCAAAGTTCTCTTCTGTTTTCCCGGATCAAGCTTACCACGAGACAGTTCGATGCAGTCTGGCATGCTTACGAGGATCACAAGAATTGGGTACTTCCGCCAATCGATGGTCGACGAGGGGACTTTCGCGCGCATGACGTACGTGTACCGCAAACGCATCCCGGTGAAGGCAAAGGTCACTTGACTTACCGGGAGCTAGAGGTGGCCATTGGAGTTTGATGCTGCCAACGACTGTACTTGCTCGTTGAATGGAGATGTTTTTTGGTACCCTTGCGGAGTGGAACTGGACGTAAATGTGCAATCTGGCAAGTCAAGTCAAGAAGCGACTTGTCATTTCTCGTCGTTCTTGGTTATAGTATAGGCAACACACCGCCTATGGATCGCAACGTTTAGATTCGGAGCTGCAATTGTGGAGCAATCAATCTACTGTGCCGATGTCATTCGATGATAAGTCTAGCCGGGCATCAGGGCTCGAGGTTGACATTGTGCTGATTGTCTTTCTGTTTCGGTCATTTGCAACTCAACCTGTGAGATTCGGTAAGTTCTGATCATCGGATATGCTGCAGCTGAAGAACGAATGTTGGCGGACGTGTGTCGAGTTGGTGTAAATGGATGAAGCTATCGGCGCACTGACCGCCAAGACCATATGACGAGCACTTCAGTTCCAGGCCAACCGCGGCGGCGGTGCAAGCCTATACATTCGACACCTGCCACCACCTGCACGAAACTCCATCGCCCACAACACGGTGCTTCTTCCGCAGATTGTATCTTTGCCGCGATAGACTTAAGTCAAAATCAGAATAACTGCCTGCGCTCGAAGCGCTGCCGCCGATAAGCTTCCCGCCTCCGCATAGCCCCAGAGCTCCAAATCGCCCACCATGGTCAAGCCGGTTGTTTCTGCCATGAATGCATGGACATGCATTGTCCTATCTGTCTTCGCCATTGTTATCTTGTCCACCATTGGAGCATTATTCAAGTCTGGAAGCCACACTATGCTGGGTGGGGAAGAGGATCCTGAAGATGGCAGTGCTGTTGCTGGTGCAGTCTTTGGAGCAGTTTTCATCTACATTGTACGTGCAGACTTGTGATGTATTCTCGCCCGGGCACTGACAGAACTCAGGGCTTTTTCGTCTTCTGTGGCCTCCAGGCCTTCCTCCACATTCGCGAGAGCCGTCGCGGCGCAATAAGCCTGTCTTGATCGCCACAAAGGATTAGCTACTTCGGACCATACACGGCATGGCAGAATCTGGTGGAGATAGGATCGACGCGCAGTCATAGACGCCATGCGTTTCCGTTTGCGTGGCCGTGATTGAGCTGGAAGGATTAGATGTTTTGCTTTCACAACACAGCACATGGCGTTGAATGGGATGGGTTGTTTGATATCAGGTTTCATGTGCACGTACAGCTTACGATATCTATTTATCATGCAACAAGCTTGCCACCACAAAGGGCTCTAGGAGCGAGGGCGCACCAAGATTGTGATACAGTTCGTCTTGCAATATCAACGTTACTAAAACAGCTCAGACGAGTTTGTCCATCACACAGCTATGCACAGCAGCCTGGATGTGATAGTGGCTTGCTCAAATAAAGCCCTAAAAGCCCTGTGTCAATGGTGGGAGAATGTGAACTGCAGACCAACGCACGTCTGAGAAACATCGCTTTGCCCTTTCTCTCTTTGTAAAGCTCTATTCTCTGCAATGCGAAAGCCGTCACGCAAGCGCATAAGGCCGCATTCATCATTTGCTTCAAAGTATCCGGACTTGTGACTTAGCGCAGGTGACGTGAAGATTGGGCGCTCGCCCTCAGGCGTCATTATCATGTGCCGATTTCGGCAAGTGAACCATAGGGTGCGTTCGAAGCTGCATAAAGATGCAAGAATCCCGAGCAAGCTGCTCTGAAACAGAAAAGTCAACGGCGTGCTGCAGCGGAAGCGCCGACATAAGCACGTTCGTCGGCAGCACCTCACTTGTTGGGCGGTTGAAAAGGGCAGGCGGTGAAGCGGCCTCGGCGAGATCACTGAACCCTGACTCCGGCGAGTGCGCGGTTCGGTCACTCATCATACCCACGCCTCTCTTGTTTCGCACCACTTTCACTCCACTAAGGCGCTCTGTCCCTCTCTTCACCACTCGACTCCCTCTTCACCAAATCGCAAACTCTTGACCGCTGCACCACCTGCGATTTGCTTTCATCGACGCTCTACCCTGCCTGCTTGCACCACCAAGACCAGAACACCACCCGGGTACTCAGATACCGAAAGATAAACCACCATGGCGGACGCTGCACAACGAGTGCTTCTGAACGAGTTCAAGGCCCTGAGTAAGGAAACATGGACCAACATCGAGGTACGTTCGGCTACAACCTCCGTGTCCTCCACTGGGTGGCGGCCACCTATGCGCAGAACAGTGACTGACGGCTTCACAGCTCCTGAACGACAACGTCTTCGAGTGGAGTGTTGCCCTTATCGTGCTCAACCCAGACTCCCTCTACTACGGTGGTTACTTCAAGGCCAAGATGACCTTTCCCCGCAATTACCCCCATTCCCCGCCAGGTACGTCACTGCAACACCCTGAACCACAAGTGGCAGAATCGACCGGTCTAGTACTTGTGTACGTGTAGCTAAATCCTTCCCAGACTTCAAGTTCGTTCGCCCACTCTACCACCCGAACATCTACCCAGACGGCCGCCTATGCATCTCGATCCTGCACCCGCCTGGCGATGACGAGATGTCGGGCGAGCTCGCCGCCGAGCGTTGGTCGCCCGTGCAGCGCGCCGAGACTGTCCTCCTCTCCATTCTCTCACTTCTGGACGACGCCGAGACTTCTTCGCCTGCCAACGTCGACGCGGGCGTGATGCTGCGCAACCAGCCGGAGCAGTACAAGCAGATGGTCACAAAGGATACCGATGCGTCGAAAGCAGACATTCCAGTGGGCTTCGTCATGCCCACACACGAATCAGCCTGGAGGCGGAAGGAAGAGGAAGGCGATTTCGAGATGAGCTGGGAGGACAGCGACGTCGAGAGCTTTGGTGGTAGCGAGAGCGACTTTGATGAGGAGATGGACTCCGATTTCGAAGGCGAAGAGGATGAAGATGAGGAGGACAAGTAGGCCTTCGCGCTCGGCTGGACTCCTGCCCCTTTTCTTCGGTTTCGGTTTCTTTATCTTATGATTCTCATCAGCGCGGCGTCTGGTCCCACAGGTGTCTCACAGGGTTGGGTAAGGTCGGACTGGCATCTGTCTCGGCCACGGAGTTATTCTGCATTGCATCGGGAGGCGTTCGCGGGTCTTCCCTTTCATTTCATGTTTATTTTAGGACGTCGCAACTAGAGGAGGGTTCTAACATGATATCTAAATCTTAGTGTGGAAACATGCATGAGTCGAATCGCCCCAGACCTCATCAAGTGCACAGACACGAGACACGTCGTGTATACAGTGAGCAAGCATCAATCTCGAAACTCCAATGAATTACACCGCTATCATAATGCGCGCCCAGATCATGATGAGGTCGTGCTCCAATATATATCGTGTCCTCGTGTGGTCTGGTCTGCCGTATCTGCTGCAGCCCGCAAGTCGAGGCCACCTTCTTTTGCGCAGCAAGCGAGGTGGCTGCCCTGCTTCTTCCAACAACAGCAAAGGATGGGATTCCCAACGTGGCCGTTATCCAACTCGAGACTCGGTTTCTCGTCCTATGCACAAAAGAGATTGTCCGCCAGCCTTCACACCATCACCACGGAGTAGCTTGGTCCTGCTCATTCGCCCTGCTCATTCGCCCTGCTCGAGCATCCCCGCCTTTACGCTGGAAGCGCATGCTTTATCGCTGACAAGTATCGATGGAAAATATATGGGAAAGGGTATCGATCAAGATGTGCAAGGCCCAGAAAAGTTAAATACGTTCGCGCTGCCTCTCCTCCTCTTATTTCGCTCAGCTTTCCGCGTTTAGTGGCTCCCGTTCTTCCTGAAGTTCAGCAACTGCGATAGGCTGTTAAGACTGCATCCGCTCTTGAGGAAGTCGTGGCTCATGAGCTCGGAAGCGCTGGCACGCGACTTGACGTCGACGCAGAGACAGACAGATAGGAAGGCCTTCAGCTCCTTAGATAGCTTATCGGGCTTCTTGAGGCGGGGCGTGCCGTTCGTGGCGATGAGGTAAAGTGCCTTGAGGGGCTCTTCGTTGAGATATGGAGGTTCGGATTCGATCATTTCGATGGCCATGATGCCCAATGACCAGATGTCGACCTTGTTGCCATACTCCTTCTGTTTTACAACTTCAGGTGCCATCCAGTAAGGTGTGCCGACCATTGTCGCACGCTTGGATCGTTGTTCTGTAAGCTTGGCGCAGAAACCAAAATCGGCTGCAGACAGGTTAAAAACAACTAAGTGTAGATGAGTGAAGGTACGTACTGATCTTGACATTACCACGTCCATCGAGCAAAACATTGTCACTCTTGATATCTCGGTGGATAATGTTTTGGTTGTGCAGGTGCTCCAGACCCTTACAAGTCTGAAAGGAATTAGCAGAGTCCGTCTCTCTGGAAATGGGTTACACACCTCGAAGCAAATGGTGGCAATTTGATCTTCAGTAATGGTCGGGTTGTTGTCGATGACATCGGTCAAAGCACCACCCTCCATGAACTCCATGACCACCCACAGCTCAGACTGTTCTTCTTGCAAAAAAGCGTCAAGGAAATTGACAATGTTGGGATGCTTGCTGTCCTTCATGACGATGATCTCGTTAACAATCAACTCTTTGCGAGGCTGGTTACGGAGATCCATCTGCTTGATCGCAACTTGAGCGCGCGGACCATTCTCTTGGAGGATACGACGTGCCATGGCTGAGGTTGCGCCTTCACGAATACGCGCGACGTACACGGAACCACTGGCACCCTGACCGATCTTCTTCTGCTTGTTGTACGACTCCAGAGGCTTGTCTTTCGAGACAACTTCTCGAAGTTTCGCCATCACTTCGGTCTCAGACATGCTAGACATACGCACATCTTTCCGCGGCGTCTCCTCCTTTGGCTTGCTAGTAAGAGCGGCTTCAGCTTTCTTAACCGCATCATTGGCCGGGGCTCCGGAAGGCTTCGCTACGTTCAACGGTTTCGGTGCTGCAGAAGAACCTTGATACTGCTTTTGCTGCTGCGGCTGAGTACGGACTTGGGGCACTTGGGTCTGAGAGCCTGAGTAGCTGGCGCTTGGTTGTATCGGTGGTCGTTGCTGGGAAGTTGGAATTTTGGATGGAGGCGAGGCGGTATAACCGGCACCGTTCTGTTGTGGTTTGGGCGCGGAAGGGGCAGGACGCTGTGCTGCCATCTGGCGAAGCGAGCCTGGTGCCTGTGCTGCAGGGGCTCGCTGGGCCGCTGGAGCTGAGGGAGCCGCACGAGACGGGTTGTAGCGGGACGTGCTCGAAGGACTCTGGTCCCGGTCATCGTAGCTGCCTCCACCAAACTCTTGCTGGGCCATTGGTACCTTCTTTTGCGGTATTGAAGCATTGTATGCAGCCATTTCCTCGCGCTCCCGGCGTTCTTGTTCTTGTCTTTGCCTTTCCCTCTCTCGCTCACGTTGCATTCGCGATTGTTCCTCCTGTCTGCGTCGCTCTTGATCGTAACGATCTGCCTGCGAAGCACTGTTCTGTAGCGGAGCCGCATAACCGCCTGTTGGTGGTGTGTTCTGGCGCGACCCCGTGCTGTAGCTGTCCTTGCGTTGGTAGCTAGCCGGGGGTGCAGGGCGTGGAGGTGCCACCGAATTTCCACCACCGTAACCCAGCTGCTTCTCTGAGCCAGTGTTGAGGCCGGGCGTGGGGGTAAGGCTAGAGTACTGCTGGGGATCTTCGGATCGCTTGACAAGCTTCTCGGTATAGAATTCCAGCACTTCGAGTACAGCCTTGGGGTTCTTCGCATAATCATCCTTGGTCAGTGCAGACGCCGTGAGCAGCTTCTCCCATTCTACGGGCAGCCCAACGAATGCGCCACTTGTTGGATCGAAGCCAACGTGAACTCTGTGGGTGAAGTTTGTAGGATTGCTGACACCGCCCATGCTGGGGCAGCGCTGGTATATGCTGTCGATCCAGGAGTAGACATCGTCGTCTGTTTCGACCTTACAAGTGATGATTTTTGTTGGTCCATCGCGAGGTGGCGACGAGCCTTTGCTGGGGTTGAGTGATCGTGTGATTTCGAACGAGAGCGGTTGCGTGTCGGACCTCTCTACGCCCAGGATGTCTCGCAGCTGAATCGTGTTGGACACCTTGGATGCGTTCGCGCTCTTGAAGAAGTTCAGCTCGAATTCCTTCAGCACCAGCCACCGATCCGCCCAGACGAATGACTTGAAAAGACCCTCGTCCTTCACTTTGACCATGCCTTCCTTCACCACGGCTGATGAGGAGACGCTCCTCTCTGTTTGTGTGCGGGACAACGACCCCTGTGAGCCATGACCATAAGCAGGCGACTGCATGCTCAGACCGGCCATGTTCCCAGGCAGTGTGTTGCTGGTGTTCGGGGTGAGGGCAAGGCGGGGACGGTCTGTCGGTGGCCGTGGCGCCGGACGGGCGTCCATGAACTGGTTGTTTGAATACATACTGTGCTAAAGATTAGCAGGGATTGAGAGAGTTCTGCAATGAGACACGAAGGAAAGTCTTTTCCACGTGGCCCAGGCAGCGCGAGGATGCTTACCTGACAACAACACTTGCGTCAACACAAGGAAGCGTGGAGCTCTACAATAGCGAACGGCGGTGAATGGCGGGGCTCAGCGAGGCTGGCGAGTTGAATGGCGGGCAAGCGGGGCGTGGTGCAGCGGGAAAACTACGGGACGCTGCGCTGCCTGCTCCAGAGATCGAGTGTCTTCACAGTACGTGGACGTTTGGTGTAGCTGCGCTTGCGGTGGTCCTCAAGGGCGGTGTCGGTCGGGCTGCACTGCTCCGGTCAAGCAGTCTTGGCCAGTGAGCAGGGAGCTGTGTTGAGGTCAAGGTCGAAGTCGATGTCACGCCGAGAATGGAGGGCTCAGCACTGCATCTGCATGTGGCGGGAGGCAAGGAAAGAAGACGGAAGCTGTGGGCGCGCAGTGGGCGTCCTCGCGCGGCAGCAGAGTGGTTGGAGTCGTGACTTGGTGGAGCCCCGTCTAACTGTCTACCAGGGATAGCAGCGTCGAGGGTTAGGCGCTAAAGCGGCGGAAGGAGATGCTGACTCTCGACTCTTGCGTCCAGCCAATCGACAAGCAGTTTGTAAGTGCTCGCCCACAGAAAACCAGCGTGTGACCGCCACTGGATTGCTGGTAGCAAGCTGGCAGAAAATTGCGTGTAATGTGCGCGAAAATATCGAGAAAATATCGAGAAAAGGATGCTTGTTGGCGACTACGGCATATTGACGGCGACGAGCATCTTCTCGCGGACCGGTCGCGCGCCCGCAACGCAACCGCCGCCAATGAGATCAGCGTTTCAGGGTTGCAATGTGTTGAGCCAAGCGTATCTTTGAAACGCTTCTAGGGTCGTACAGCAAACCTTCCATGACCGCCAACATGGCAAATGCGGATGGCTCTCCTGATATGTTGTGCATATGTATCCATCCCCAATGCACGGCTGCCTGAACAGAAACAGACGACTAAAGAGGTATAATGTCAGCGTGCTCTATAGCCATCCATATGTGATCGGTTTTGCATGCATCGCCCTGCTCTTGCAACGGCAACTAGGCCTCCATGTCTTATATTTGGTTTTGCTCATGCTTTCCGGCCCTGCCTGCAGCCGCCAGCTCTCACAAGACTGCGACAATTCGTTTCACGCTGCGCCAACCGCGGCCTTTATGCTCGATACGTGATGCCATGTTTAATGGTGCAACCGCAGTAATGGCCCCATCGAATTTCCATAGGCTGAGGACGAACGCGTTTTTTTGTTATTACAAACTTTGAGTACACACTGACAGACACGCTGAGTGCGGTGGGCAAAGACTGAAAATTCGCCGGCATGTCAAACAACAAACATTCGAAAACCTGGACAGTATACAGGCGGTAAGCAGAAAACCAAGCCAGGTCTCTGCATTAAAAGTCCACAACTCATTCCACACCCCAGACACCAAGCACATCCCTCCCAGCTCCTTCTATCCGTTTGTTCTTCCGTTCCTGCAGCTTCTTTACTCTCCGTACGGATAGCCCTACACCAAGAGGACCTACGATGGTGCAGAGCACGATGGCCCATGTGACAACAAGAAAGATATCAGATGGCTCGTTCGAAGTGACGCCAGGTGGTGAGAAGATGCCATTAGATTCAGCTACGCCAGATATCAAGAAGCCAATCTCGCCACGGGCGCACATCGCCAGTGCAAGAATGAGCGGTGGGTGTATGGACAGAGGTTTTGGTGGGTTCGATGAGCTTCTTGGTCCACGACTAGAGGCTGGTATTGAGGAAGTCTCGGTAGTAGCTGAGGTGCCAGTTGTGACTGGTTCAGTAGTGCTCGTAGTAGCAGCCGTTTCTTGATCTGGTGTAAGTTTCGGTTGACGTTTGCAACATAGGTGGGGGACTGAAGGTAGCTTGATCCCCCGGATCAAACGGCCGATGGTGCTTTTGAGTGGGGTGATCGATAGCCTGATAAGCCACAGCCCGCAGACTACCTTTGCGAATACCATGAGGACAGTGTAGACGATACCTCGCCAGACGATTGCTCCGCGGAACATGCGTGAGATCGGGATAGAAAAGCCAATTGATGCGAAGAAAAGTGGCTGCAGTATCTTTGACACGGCTTGATGGTAGTACTGCTCGTAGATGACTGTGCCAGATAACTTGTCCGTCGGCTCGTCGAGGTTAGTTGCCTGAACAGGCTGTAATGCCTGTGTACTCTCCTCGGTATTCTCTCCTGAAAGAACTCCGCTAGAAGTAGGGGCTACTTGCGCCTGCTCTTTGCTAGACTTCGACTTTGTCTCAATCTTCACATGGGGTACCTCAGAGTCCCACCAGCTGATGGTGGCGCCAGCAATGTACGCTGCAAACAAATTCGAGGTCCCGGCATACGTAGCGCCAGTGATCAGTGCAATAAGAAGGGCGGTATGAAGCGTGAACGCTGTCTGTGTCTTACGCATGAGTTTGTCCAGTGCTGCAGTAGGGTGAGCTTCGCGGTACCGGTTTAGTGACATGGTGAGTGGCTTGATGACGGCTAGACAAGCAATTGGGGCTACGACAGCAAATGCTATCGACACCAAGACAGGGCGAACAACGGTGATGGCGCTGAAATTATCACCACCAAGGTTCGAGATGACCTGCACCATTACCAGTCCAACAACGTCGTCCATCATGGCTGCACTGGTGAGGACAACGCCGAGACGAGAGGTCGAGAGGCCACTGGAGTTTAGCACGGTAAATGTGGTTCCTAGACTGGTTGAACACAAGGCAGCGCCAGCAGCAAACGCTTGCACCGGAGTGGCATCGAGGAGTCCTTGGAGGGTGTAGGAAAGACCGATAGGGACGCTTATTCCAGTCAGAGCCACCCCAGATGAGAGCAGCAGATTAGCTTTTAGTGATTGGAACGAAGTGTGCAGGCCACCTTTTAGATGTAAGCTGGAGGCGTGAGTGTTTTGTTCCGGTTGACAAACCTTCGTACACAAGTAGTATCAGGCCAAGATAGCCCAATTGGACAATGACCTCCTCTACTTCGATTGACAGCCATTTGGCACCTGGCGTTCCCCAAGCAATGCCTATCAAGACCTGGCCCAACAGTCCGCAGTACAGAACCTTGTCGAGTGCAGCGTTGATGACGTTGAGGAGTAACAGAAAAGAAGTCAGGACCAGGATAACCACGATGCCAGGCTCGTGGTATGGCAGCGACGCGGCATTGTCAGACGCGGCAGCCATGGCAAAGGCCAGACGATGCAGGCAAGGGCGAGCAGACAGCCAATGCGAGTAGCGGTAGTGTGTAAGAGCAGCGGCTCATGCGCCCCACGCGACAAGGGGCTCTGGGAGCGAAGCGGTGAATCAAAAGAGGCAGAGCACGCAGCAATTTCTGTGCAAACCGAGCGTGCAATCGACACTCGACGCTCTTCACGGTGACTGGCGAAGATTTTCTGCTAGGCAAATTCGACTGACGAGCCCAGCGGCTGATAGTAGGCACAAGCCACCGAGCTCGACGATCCCGTGCAAGGAAGGGTTAAGGGTTCGGGGCCAGGTTCAGTTCAGCACCCCGCAACAGCCGAGTCGGCGCCCGCCAGGCATTGTTTGGGAGCCAACAACCACGCCACGAGGACGCAGGAACAGCATTCGACGCCGCGCAGCAAGCATTGTGCAAGTCGTGCATCGCGTTTCCTACCTGCATGCGCCTTGGACAGCACGCTCCTGATGCACACAGCCCCTCATGGCGCCGCTTGAGCAGCAATGGGTCAAGGTCCAGCAGAAGACCTTCACCAAGTGGTGCGCAGCCCCGCAGTCACGAACATGGGTCGTCGCAGCCCTGAGGCCATATACTGACGACTCGCTGCAGGCTGAACAGCAAGCTCAAGATCCGAGACGTCGAAATCCAGGACCTGATCACAGATCTGTCTGACGGCGTGCGTGCCCCTTGCTGACTCCCCCTCTCGTTGCCCTGGCTGCTCTCTAACTTGCCTCTTCAGATCAGCCTCATTCACCTCCTCGAGATCCTCAGTAACGAATCACTCGGCCGCTATGCCTCCCGTCCGAAGCTGCGCGTGCAGAAATTCGAAAATGTCAACAAATCTCTGGACTACATCCGCAGTCGCGGCATCCAGATGACCAACATCGGTGCCGAGGACGTGGTGGATGGCAACAGCAAGATCATTCTAGGTCTGATATGGACTCTGATTCTGCGCTTCACCATCAGCGACATCAACGAAGAGGGTCTGAGTGCAAAGGAAGGCCTGCTGCTATGGTGTCAGCGCAAGACCGCCTGCTACGACGAGGTGGAGGTGCGCGACTTCTCCAGCAGCTGGAACGACGGTCTGGCTTTCTGCGCGCTCCTCGACATCCACCGCCCCGATCTGATCGACTACGATAGTCTCGACAAGAGCGACCACCGCGGCAACATGCAGCTTGCCTTCGACATTGCTTCCAAAGAGATCGGCATCCCAGATCTTCTCGACGTAGAAGATGTGTGCGATGTAGCGAAACCTGACGAACGCTCGCTCATGACATATATTGCTTACTGGTTCCACGCTTTCTCGCAGATGGAGAGAGTGGAGAACGCTGGGCGACGAGTGGAGAAGTTTGTGCAGAACATGCAAGGTGCATGGCAGATGCAAAACGATTTCGAAGAACGCATGCGCAAACTCCTCGCAGCAATCGCCGCGCAGCGAACGCAGTGGGAAGAGGCCAAGTTCGACGGCACATACACGGACGCCAGGAATCAAGCGACCGAGTTCACAGCATGGAAACGCAAAAGCAAGCGCAATTGGGTCGCAGAGAAGTCGGATCTGGCTGGGTTACTGGGTAACATCAAGACCAAACTGGCAACCTACCGTTTACGGCCTTACGATCCTCCAGCAGAGCTGAGCTTGGAGACGTTGGACACGGCTTGGGCAGGTTTGATGAAGGCGGAGCGCGACCGCTCACAAATCATCAATGAAACGATCCGTGACATCAAAAACGCTCTCCGCAAGTCGTTCGCAGACAAAGCTAACGACTTTGCCCTCGCTTTGAACACACTTGGCACATCGATATCAGCGCTAGAGGGCGAAGTTGAGGACCAGCTGGAGCACACTAAAGAGATCAGCAAATCCCTCTCGCCATTGGATGAATACCTGAACCTCATCGCATCAATTGATGAGCAGTGCGCCGAAGCAAACATCGAAGAGAATGACTTCACAACATACACTTACGATGAACTGGAGTACGAGCTGAGCCTGGTGCGCAACTCTGTCTCCAAGAAGCTCGCTTTCCTGGAGAATCAGATGGTCGCCCGAAACATGACCAATCTGACCCCGATACAACTTGAAGAATTCGAGTCGGTATTCCGACACTTTGATCGTGACTTGTCGAACTCGCTGGCCGAGCTGGAGTTCTCGGCAGCTCTGGCAAGTCTGGGTCTCGTGTATGACGACGAAGAGATGCACCAGAAGTTCCGCGAAACGAGTGGTGGTCGTGACTATGTCACTTTTGAGCAGTTCATTCGCTTCATGGTCGATGAGACAGAGGACCAAAACACAGCTGAGCAAGTGTTCGAGTCGTTCAAGGAGGTTGCTGATGGCAAGGTGCGTACGCTTTTTCCAGCCTTCGTTCATACAAAACTGACATCACGTAGCCATATGTTACTGAGCTTGATCTCCGTCACTCCCTTGTCCCTGACGAAGTCATCGACGACCTTGTCGCCACCATGCCGGAACACAAAGGCCCTGATATGCAAGAGGATCGCGACATACCCAAATACGACTACATCACGTATATGGAGCGGTACATGAGCGCAAAACGTGAACAAGAGCAGGTAAATGGCGGATAGAATCACGAAATCCCTCACTTCAAGCAATATATCATAACCGACTCTGCGATGAGCATCTTCTTCGGCGACAGGAAGGTGTGGACACCAGTTTTTATTTGACCAGCTCACATGGAAGTCCACTTCACAATCGATCATCTTGAACAGGCACAAGGACAGGGACGTAGGCGACAGAATGGAGGACGTTGGCTTCTCGATACAGTTTGATTGATTTGGGTTTTGCATAGCGATGTTGGTACCGGCGTCAGACTTGGATGCTTCTGTGCTTCTGCTGGTTGCTTGGATGCATCAGGGCATTGAGTATTCCGTTGTGGTATCAGGCTGCACAGATAGATCGACATTATCAATAGTAACACAGGTTAACGTAATGTAATGCTTTGAAGCTGTTCATCATAAGCTACGCATGTGTCAGACTCCAGGTGCACCGGGAGTTTCTTATCTGTTTTTGACAGGCTTGCAATCCTTCGTAGAAATTAGTTGCGTACTGTGCCGGAATAAGGCCCCCCACATGTTGGTTTGTCAGACGTGGTAGGCAGCAGCAGCTTCACCACCACTCTCTTTCGTAGCTACACCACAAACTGCAGCAGGGCCCAATCATGATGAAATAAGCCGCCCACGATCCCTCATGCTGACGTCTCCGCTTTGAAGAATTTGCGCTCCTTGTTAGCCAATGCTGTTATACACGACGTCGTGAAATGCGCGCGGACGCACATTCTCACATACAAGACATTTCCAGCCCTGCAGCGTTTCGCCTTCATAGATTGCGGATCCCCACAACTTTCCACACCCATCTTCAGAATACTCGGCTATATCTTGGACTATAAGATAATAGTGGGTGGTCATGCGCCTGCTCAATGCTTCGACTTACGAACTCGAGAGTTTCCTAGGCTCCGCAAAGCCTCAGTATGCGATTCTGTCCCACACTTGGGAGCCTGACGGCGAAGTTCTTTTCGAGGACTTGCAGTCTACATCAAGCAAGAGCTGGCGTCAGAAATCCGGTTGCTTGAAAGTGCTAAATACTTGCGATCGGGCCTTGCAGGATGGATACGAACATGTCTGGATCGACACCTGCTGTATCGACAAGAGTAGCAGTGCAGAACTTTCAGAAGCTATCAATTCTATGTTCAGATGGTACCAGCAATCCAGTGCCTGCTACGCTTATCTTTCCGATGTCTACCGTGGCAAGGATGGATTGTCGAGTAGCCGCTGGTTCACTCGTGGTTGGACATTACAAGAGCTAATTGCTCCAGTCGATGTAACTTTCTACGGAAAGGATTGGAATCGGTTGGGGAGTCGCATCACGCTAGCATCCAATATTTCTGCCATCACAGGTATTCAGAAAGAGGTGCTTACAAGATTGGGACAGACGGCCCCAGATGTTGTACACCGCATTTCTGTTGCGTCACGTATGAGGTGGGCGTCGAAACGAGTCACGACACGAGAAGAAGACACGGCATACTGTCTTATGGGTCTTTTTGATATCAGTATGCCTCTTCTGTATGGCGAGGGTAAAAAAGCTTTTCTCAGACTACAGGAGGCCATCGTCCGCGGATCAGAAGACCAGTCGATCCTAGCATTCCGCCATCCATCTCCACCAAGCCTGGATCAAATGTTCATTCATGGGTTTGGTACTGTGCTGGCACCTGATCCTGGCTGTTTCTGCGAAGAAATACAGCACGAATGGCACGCATCCAACAGAATCAAGACGTTGAAGTACGACGAGTACGGTAGCCTTACCCTCCACGTCCCTATTGTAACCCTGCTGCATGGACCTTGGCCATGGAAGCACAGTCAATACGCCCCTACTCACGCAGCTCTCCTTGACTGCGTATGTGGAGACGACTATCTTTCAAGGCCAGTCCTTCTCCTACGACAACAACGCACTATCCCTGTTATAGATCGCACTAGTAAACACGCTGCAAACTATACTGTAGACCCTATCCCGTTCAGAAGATGCTCTTCAACACCCTTGCTCCTGAAAGCATCGGCAAACCATGCATCGCTCATGAGCGTTTTAGGCGGAGACGGGATTTTCTTCACTGGTAAGCTACACGGCCTATGACAATTCAACCTCTTTAAAGGTTTTAAGATAAACGCTGATTCACCACTCATAGTTCCGAACCTTGACGACCTCCGCATGCAGTCTGCTAGAACACTGATCACTATAGAAGGTATCAGAACCGATACAATCCAACCGTCTGCCAACCAGCCCGTGGGAATGGACTACGCCATGATTTCACAGCACTGTTCAGCTGGAGCCGCATTCCCAAGCCTGCCGGTTGCCCATCAGCCATCAGTTCTTTTCAATTCTGTGGGCATCATAGCATTCATGTTTGAGTCCGAGCATTTCTTCGTTACCTGGGGCTACGACGTACAGCCTTGGTGCTCCATACATTCGCTGGAGAGCCTCAGATCTGAACACGAGTTCGCGGCAGTTCCCGGCGCACCAGATTACGACGCTGCCGAAGACGTAGTGCGCTATGTTCAGCGAAACCAAAAAGACGTTGGGGGACTGACTGCCCTATTCAAGATTGAGGCTTTCACGTGGAATTCATCAGACTCTTCGTCTATCTTTGTGGTCGGCACGTCGAGAAGGCTCCAGATTACTCGTGAGTACCACGAAGTTAAGTTCGTTGGAAGAAGTATGTTCCAAATTAGGCTGGACTCTCAGCTTGTTCAACAGTCGGTTGCGACCAAAAAACCGCGGTTTCGATTTCCAAAGGGCCATAAAGAGAGCAGAAAGGGTGATAAATCATCGTAGAGTGTGCGTCTGTACAGTAAACAAGTTTGATATGGTATAATGCTCAACATATAACGCTAGTGCGCATGTACGATATGTTTCCTCCTCAACCAGTTTATGATGATTCCAGTCTACCAGAAAAAGTCAGCTACAATCTTCTAAGAGCCATTCACGTATCACTGCTCAAGGATGTGAGCATGTGCGCAACTGCCTAGGACGTTCACAGAAAATGTCGTATTTCAAAAGGACTATATTACTTCGTGGTCTACTTGAAATAGCACTGTATACCTCCTTCACTTCTACAACAACGGACTCGTAACTCCACTGTATAGTAGCTACTCCCAGGCACTAGAATCTAGGTACGCATTCACGTAGAATTTTCAATAGCTTATTCCACGCCTTGTTCAGCTATTGCAAGAACAGTCCAACGATGCTCTACGGAGTCTACATGTTTTGAGCAGCGTGTTGCTCTCGTGTGTTTATAGAGATGATTATCCCGAGATCAAGTACTAACTACATTGTGAGACTTGATTATGCTTGCTTGTAGACATGATGTCATCTTTCATTACGGCTGAGACGGCAAGTTGAAAGTCAGGCCCTGATGGTATAGCTTTTGGCTGATGGTAGTCACTGATGCTGCTTGTTAAATTGGGGCCTGTCAATTTTTATTTGTTGATAATCTTCTTCACTTTTCATTCGCATGTGACCATTTACAACGCGCGAAACACGTCCAAACTGAATGTCAGTCGATTGTTCGACATGGCATCTAGGGGCTGTGTGTCAACGTCCTTCGACGGTGAATATTTCAATGGACCCAAAGTTGAGAGGAGTTGATTTTCTGGACTTTGCGAACCAAGATTCACGGTCGCCGGTGACTAGTCACGGTTGCAATCATAGCGCACACGATTGATTGATTGGTGTTTCCTTTTCCATGTTGCCAAATACCATCTGACCGGCTAGAGCCTCTTTAGAAAAATTGCTCACGATCTCTTCTGTGTATCAAAGCAAGACTCTGTCACTTAGTTTTCACCCACCGGCATTCGCAAAGGTTCTCTCCAGTATTCACAGTAATCACATTCGTTACTCCAGTCCAACTCACAAACGCCCATCCTGACTGCTCCGCCCCTGGGAGCCATTACAGAGGGGAAAACATTCTGTCTGTTCGTTTGTTGTGGTTCCAATGTCCGTAAGGATGTGTGGATGTTCGCAGATTTCATGGCCACCTCCAAGGTATACATGGCAACCGGCGGCGTAACAGGAACGTACATCAACCTCTTCCCTTACAAGGCTGTCTTCGAGCTACGGACGAATAAGTACACCCGCGAGTGTATTGGTTGGGGCTACAAGGGTCCCAATGTTGAAGATCCACTCCTTGAATTCAAACGCAACGAGAAACCATGGCGGACACAAATTCCCCCGAGAGAATACATCAACGCACCGAAAATATTCTTGAATGAGATCAAAAAGATCGCGCAGGAAGCGAAGTTTCCTGACAAGGTCAACATTTTCTTCTTCTGCTATGGCAGCGACCAGGAATTCCTCTCCATGGGTGGTCACAAGCTAACGCATGCGGCTATTAACCGATTGACCGCGAAAGAATTCAACTATGGTGTTCAGGTGAATCTCGTCGTGGCTGCCTGCTTCTCCGGGTTGCTCGAGGAGAAGATCAAGAATCGTAACATGACACGAAGAACAGTTCAGACATCTGCTTCATCCTTGGAGAAATCGTACACTTCACAAAGGGGATCAAGTGGGCAATATCGAGGTTCACCATTTGTCACAGCCTATGCAAGCAGCTTGGTACAAGGGTTGGAGAAAGCGAAAACCGAGACGCCGGGAACGACTCTTCAGGAACATTTCGACAAAGTGAACACCATTGGTTACTCGAGCCGAAATGATGAGATCATAGGTGAGCCAGATGATCGAAACCCAAAAACGGCTGATCAACACCTGTCATAATCTTCACCCTATCTCTCTCGCCACTCTGCTCTCATGTCGAGGTTCGCTCGAGCTTGTCCGTTAGGGCAGGTATTGGCTGTGTTACACAGTAAAGCTGCGTTTGTCGTCAACTTGTAATGGTCTTTACTTCTTGTACATGATTAGTACTCCTGTCTAGGGCTTTCCTACACTATTCGTCAGGAGGACTCTAGTGCGGAAGGGAGGTGATGGGCTTTGCTCTGGAGTTGTCGAGACTGTCGCTCGGGTAGCCTCTGGTGATGATCTCCCGCTCACTAGATCTAGTGTCCTTGAGGTGCTCCTACTCGTATGCGATTTGATCTCTGCGACAGATCTCGTTTCAATGATTTTACACTCGCTTCACCGTAGACAGAGATACCTAAACCTCAGTAAGAAATTAGGACCTCGAAGTAATTATTCTCTTAATTGAAGGTGCCCCAGCTACCCCGCAGATCGTAGACTCCGAGCTTGTGCGTTGGTGCTTGACTTAGCTTGCGCCTCGTCTCCAGCCTTGTCTTCATCAGTGCGAGCTAGCGACTCTTCAGGTATATCGTGCTGAGATCCGCCTCGAGCTCAGCGCAGCCTCGTCGGTCTCGCCTTGTATTTGCATTGATCGCCACCCCGTTGTATCTCGAAATGTGGAAGTCAGATTGCTTGCAGATCGCCATGGACACCGGACCGTCAAGTACAAGAGACCTCTGCTGGACGCTACTCGATGTTGTCCACCACACCATTTCCGCTTCTTCTGCTTATTCAAAATGCTTCTGAGAGCTTCTCTACTCTTTGGTCTAGCCGCTGCGATACCTACCGAGCAGCATGACGCTCGACACGTCGACTGCAAAGCCGTCAATTTTGTTGTCCAAGCGCTCAAGATATCTCCTGGCGCATCCAAATATTGCTCGAATGTGTTAGGCATCAAGCCTGCGCAGACGACCCAGACCGTGAACACAGTGAAGACTGTCACCACCACAAAGACTACCCAAGCAACCGTCACACAGACCACGACCGCGACTACAACGAGGTATGCAACAACAAAACCTGTACTCTCACCGGAAGAACTTCAATACTGATCTGTCAAAGCACGACGACCACCTGTTTCGGCGCCGGAAAGCGCCTTGGACGAGCTTTCCAATTCGCAGAGCCCACCAACACCGCGCTCCCGAAACGCGAACCTGTCCCCTCCCCTGAATCTAGCCATGAGCTCGAAGAACGAACGAGCTCGTGCAAAGGTGCACCTATCAACGGCTTTGCATGCTCGTTGATCAGCTCGGCTTGCAGCTGCCTTTCTCTGTCCTCGCCGGCGAATACCGCAACGCGCACCGTGACATCTTGCACGACGATGACGGTCGTGGTGGCTGCGGATCCTACGACAGTATCTGCTACAACGACAGCCACTGAAATTGAGACGAAGTACGCCGATACGTGGAACGATCCCTTGAACTGCCGTAGGTGCGGCACTGTTGTACGTAGCGCCTCAGCACCAAACGCGAGAAAGTCTTAACTGATGTGATGACAGTGTTCAGGAGAGACTTCTTTCTGTGCCGCTGGGAGGTGCGTCAAGCCTTGCGTCCCCGGACAGGACTTTTCGAGCGATATGGAGAACTGTGGAGGCTGTGGCATGACGGTACGTTCGTCTGCTTGTGTGATGGGATTGTTTGCTAATGGCTGTAGTGTCCGTCTTCACCTGGTTACGAGTGCGTTTCTGGACAGTGCACTTATCAGGAGTGAACTTGGCTGGGTTTCAGCTCGTAGCTAGGGTGTTACCTCGTTGAACTCTGCGGACAGATAGATGAGGTATGAGTATGTTATTTGGAGAATACATGGACCATTCACTCGCAAAATGCAGACGCAAAACAAAGTTGTTGGATACAATGAGGCTCAAACCCGCACGTCTTCGAACTCAACTGCATCTCACAACTGATCTCCAAAGAAGCGAAGCGTCTTGCCTTTTGGACCACGTAAACTGAGATGGAAGCCCTCCAAATTGTGTAGTAATCATGGGAGAGAGTATACAGAGTTTCTTGCAAATTAGAGTTGGGAAATCACAATGAAGGTGAGAAACACATGTGAAATCACTGCCTAACGACAACTGCATGAACTAGCAACCGCCCAATCTCGTAATGACTGCTACAATCGAACCGATCAAAGCCAAATCATCAGGACTCCGCTCAATACCGCCAGTACCATGAACGGAATCTGCACAGCTACTCCACCCACCCCGCTCCCACTCCCCGTGAACGAAGCTGGAGCGCTGGAGCTCGTCGTAGCCCGAGACGACGACGATGACGATGAGCGAGAGGTCGACGCCCGGGTGATGGAAGACAGTAGCGCTGAAAAGCTGGACTCGATGGCTCCGTCACCCGACGGAGCCACCGAACTCTCCGCCACAGTAACGCTCGGCACTGCGCCGACCAGGCTCGCCAACGTCGTAGCATCTGCGGGCGTCGAGAAGACCAGCGTCTTGCTCAGTTGGGCGAAAACGCTCGATGCGGCGCTGTCGTCGGTCGCTGTCGTTGTGTAGATCGTGGTCACGGTGATGGTCGTGTATGTCACTGTACTCTGGGATTCGAAGACATACCAGTAGTAGCTGAAATACCGCCACGTCACAGTCCAGTAGTAAGTGGTATACACATCCACCAGCACTTCGGTCGTGCGCGGCGGTTGCGTGATAGTCGGTGGAGGCGGAGGCGGGACTGCCGTTCTCGTCGTGGCGAAGGAGGTCGTGCCTGACCGCACAACAGCCGTGCATTTTAAATCAGTGCAACACCCATTCTGGCCGTTGTAAATGACACAGATGTTACCCGCTTCGCAGTAACGTCCGTTCGTGCAGCACTGCGTGCCCTCTGGGTGGCAGTTGTTGTTGCCGCAGCACGAAGTGCCGGCGGCGCAGGGCCCATTTGGACAACATGTCTTGCCTGGCTCGAGACAGTAGCCATACGAGCAGCATCTGTTTGTGCTGGGACAGCATCCTCCTAGTGCTATTCTTTCGTCTCAGCAAATGGAGGTGTTGTGGAGAGCACAGGGGACGACGTACATGCGCAGTACCCGTATCCAGACTGGCAATTTTGGCGTTTCCCGTATAGCTCTACGGTACGGTCTTGCAAGAAGGATGGCACTGTTTCGTTCTTCTCCTGCAACAGCGCTTCTGAAAAGGCGCCGGGCTCGGTGCCTTGGAAGACAGGCTCGCTGCCGAGACCTACTTCATTGCGCTTCATCTCACTGGATGCATCGTGTGCAGCATGTGCGGAAGCGAGGCCGGAAAGTACAGCAGCCGCGAAAAAGCAGTGGAGAATATACATGTTGAGTTCGTAAAGGATTCGACAAAGCGGGTTCTGTCAAATTGAAATGCTGGGCCAGAGGGGGAAACGCATCTTGCGATCAGCCTGTAGATATACTAACCCACCTCGCCGACCAACCTCACAGACAAGCTGCTCGCATCTGATGCACAAGCAATCAAGCCCTCGCAAGTTTTCTGACCAATCCTCGTACTCGGCCAACCATCCGCCTCTTTACAATTGCAATCCAGCCTAGTAAGGCCGCCATCGCGTTGTACCTCGCATTCGAACCTATGTCGGAGAATGTGCATAAGCCACTGTTTAGCGACGACAGCGTGGATGAGTTGTAGCGAATTGATGGGCAGTGCTCAGTGTGTTCATCGAACCTCGGTTGACGTTCGTGGTTCAGCTGCCAAGAGGCGTCGACGGCGTGGACGAATGGGATGCGTGATGGAGATGAATGTGGCTGTAGGGCAAAGCGAGATTTTGGGGTCCGAAACGGTTATTTTGTGAAGCAGTGGAATGAGTTCTTTTCTTTTGGGGAAGGTGGGCAGTTTTGATTCTGGATAGTTTCTGCGTCTTGGAATAGTTCGATCATTTGGTTGATTCAGTGCTGCATGCGCCGCCAGTCTCTCGGTTCTAGGAGAAAGTGTTTAATGCCAATCTGCAAATAATTCCAGCTTAACAAAGCTTGAAAAAGCTGCACAAAGCTTGTGGTCTCATTGGTGCTGTCACTGAGACATATTAGCCAGCTTTCTTACAACGTGAAAAGAGGTTGAAAGAAGATACGCTAGGCCGGGCTGATTTGGTACCTCACGATTGTAAATTAGCTTCCCAGGTCGTAGGGTACATTGGAGATAGGCAGGCCCTTTGTTCTCGGTGCTAGGAGCTACTCGGAGTAACTCCGCAGGAATCTTGGAAGTCTGTGATATCAAGAAGATTACGGATGTTCTCAACTGTCTAACGATCTAGATGCGATGATTCTAAAGGCTCTAGACATCCTTGTTAAAATAAACAAAAAGTGGCTACGTCTCGGCATTTCTGCCACTCAAGAGTCAGCTTGTACTTTTCCAAAATCTTTCTGCGCACGTGATCGCCACTCGCGGTTCGCTGTGGAGATGATACCTCTTAGCCCGAACTCGTGTCAAATCCCCTCTCTCCATCTGCACGTCCACCGCACAGCCTGTGAAGACACTTCGAGTCATAACAATCCCCAAAACATCCACATTGATCATGCTTATCTTGTAACTCGAGTCTTGGCTCTGGCCCAATGGACAAACAATGTGATGTATCAAGTCGTTTGTAAGGTGTTGGGACCCAGGTTTTGCGGGATCACCAGTGTACGTTGGTAATCGGATATAGGGCGAGATTGGTCGGGTTCGTTGTAATGATCAGTGGCCAATCAAAGGTCAACCGGCTGTCTTTGGAGAGAAATAACCACAAAGCAAGAACACATTCTTCGGGACCCGCTTGCGCAACTCCAAAGACCAACCGCGACCCTTTTAGTACGAGGAGTCGAGCGTTGTTTACATCTAGTAAGAAGCCCCAGTGCTTGCCAGTTCTCTGGTACACGGTCCTTTCGTTGGTTATAACCGTCAGAGATAACCATATCTCGAAACTGAATCAACCGTTGGATTGCTCTTTGAAGCAATTCATAAGAAGCTTGACCAGAAGCTTCCTATCCACAGGTTTTGCGATGTATGCGGTCATGCCTTTAGCAATATATGATTCCGCTTGGCCTTTCAATGCATTTGCAGTCATTGCAACGATGGGCATACGGAATCCCTTATCTCTCAGCTCTTGTGTGGCCGAGACGCCATCCTGAACTGGCATGTTGACGTCCATCAATATGAGATCGTAGGGTACCGAAGCGTGTTTCTTATCTGCTGACTGTATCGTTTTGGCTACAGCCTCTTTGCCGTCAACAGCAACGTCAATATTGGGGAATCCAAGACCCGCCAACATTCGCAACATGACTTTCCGGTTGATGAAGTTGTCCTCCGCTAGCAAGAGGCGTTTGTCGACAGCGACATGTTTTATTTCTTCCATGTAGTCCACAATCGCTGGCGAGGGAATGCGTACAGTGTCTAATCCAGCCCTAGGAGTATCCAGTGTTGCAAACTGTTTACACTTTTTGAGCTTCATCGTAAACCAAAACACACTGCCACGGCCCACAGGGTTTGAGGCAAAGCCAATCTGACCACCCATGAGCTCGGATAGGCTCTTGCAAATACTCAAGCCTAGGCCGGTGCCTTTGTATTTTTTGGTGGCGGAATTATCGAATTGCGTGAACGGGGTGAAGAGACTGGTCGCGGATGCCTCCGGCACCCCGATGCCAGTATCGACGACTTCTGTGCGGATCAAGGAGGACTCTTCATCTTCGCTTTCTAGGATCGTATTGATCCGTACAGAGCCTTCCTCTGTGAATTTTGCAGCATTGGAAACCAAGTTTTGGAGTATTTGACGATATCGGAGACTGTCTCCTTGTCCTGCTTTAGGTATTCGAGGGTCGAGGTAGCTTTCAAACTTTACTTCGGAGCTAAACAGCTTCTGTTGCGCACGGTGAACAGAATGTACGATATCCGCAATGTTGATTATGTCGTGACTTATTGAAAAGCTGCCGTTGGCCAGCTTACTGTAGTCGAGTATATCGTTGATCACCTGGAGCAGTACTTCGCCAGACTCTTGAATGATGCGCGCAAGATCCAGTTGGTCAAAGTCGAGCTTCGTATCGAGCAGCATGGTCGAAGCTGAGAGTAAGCCGTGCATGGGCGTCCTGATCTCATGAGACATGTTGGCCAGAAACTCTGACTTCAGCTTCGATGCCTCTTCATAGGCACCAATAAGTTGTTGCTCCGCCTTTCGCCGATCTGTCAAGTCACGGGTGACCTTTGAATAACCAAGAAGGGCGCCTTCCTTGAAGATGGGTGTGATGACAACATTGGCCCAAAATCTTGAGCCATCCTTCCGGTAACGCCAGCCTTCGTCTTCGCAACGTCCATCGCGGAGGGCATCGCGAAGCTCCCTTGCTGGCTTGTCAGCCGCGAGATCGTCCTCGCCGTAGAATTTGGAGAAGTGTTGGCCAACAATCTCTGATTTAGTGTATCCCTTAAAGGCTTGTGCCCCTGCATTCCAAGTTGCAACGTTTCCATTTGGGTCGAGCATAAAGATGGCGTAATCTTTGACAGTTTCGACAAGGATGCGAAAAGTCTCATTAGTGTACATACGCTCCTCCAGCTCCAGCCTTTTCTTGTGCTCTTCGGTGACGTCCTGGAACTCCATTTGGGTACAACAAAGACTGTCATTGCGGTAGATAGGAACTGTGCGAGTCCTCCAGACTTGTTGCGACTCAGTGACATGGTCGAGCTGAGTTGGCGCGCCGGTCTGTTCAACGGTCCGAATAGCTTCGCGGGCCGAAGCGAGTACTGGAAATTCCGATGTTCGCTCAAGAACGTCATCTGCATACCGTCCCACGAGATGTTCGCGTTTGCCTCCCGGCGAGGTCATAACAAGGCTGTCTGAGACCTGGATGACTACTCGCGATGCATTGAGGATGAGGGTAGGAACAGGTGTGTAGCGGAAAACGTCGAACTCGACGCTACCGGCATGCGCGTCGCAAACGCTGTCAGGTCGTCCTGGTGGCGGGAGATCGACAAGTGTAGAAGCCGGTGGTTTTGACTGAATGGCATCCAGGGATGCAGCGACAGCGCTTGCCATGCTGATACATTCGGGGTCGCAGGGCTATGCTAAATCCGACGATAGGGTATGGGTGCAGCGTGGTAGTGGGAAAGTGTCCAGGAAGAATCGTACGAGAACTGCATAAGAGGCATCAAAACCTGACGTCCGACTGATTACCTTTTGTGCCGTAACCCATTATGGGCAGTCTCTCCACTTACTGGAGGTACTTGCGCAGCCGTAGAGTGCCACCAAAGACGTTGTACAGAGGCCTGTGCGTGCTCCGTCATTGGCGATCAAACGATGATCGTTGCTGCCACTCCATTCTTCCACATGCACCTTAAGGCCAGACGGCCTGTTTCGCGCACACATACAACGTAGGCACGCGCACGAAAGAACGGTATGTGCACGCAAACAATAATCCTCCTTGACCATCCGGCGTGTGCTGTGTGCTCTACACCCGCAACTGAAAGCCTTCGACGTCATAATCATTCGATATCATACCAGAGCTCGGCTCAAGATCCCTATAGGCGCGAGCCGTTATGAAAACCCTTACAAGCATCTAGAACCCCGACCCAAGGGACCCACCGTTGTCCAGAACGTTTCCTTCACGCGCTAGCGCCAAGCAACAATAACTCCCGAGACACGAGTATGTCTTGCAGCAGGCTGACAAAAGGGTTGTCCCAAGCTATACGGCCAGTGTGTACATTCGATTGCGCCTGGTCAGCGTTCTACTCATCGTTTAAGGAGATCGTTTCACACAACCATTTTGCGCGTGGGTTGACACTGGCCTGCATAGCAGAGCATGTGACAATTGCGTGAGTATCAACGACACCAAGCTTCGAGCTGAGAGTTTGCCGGCTTTTAGGGAAGCAAACACTGACTTCGTTGCGTCAGCCGTTTGACTTGTCGATTGCTCTGGAGTTTCGCTAAACTTAAGCACGTTATCTCCTTCTTGACTTTGGAGGACTGTTCGCACCTCCAATTCACACAGCAAGCTAAGTCGATTAGGAGGTGTCCTCAAACATGGCAGTTCGGATGTAGCAGCATATTTAGCAAGCATTTTGTCGCATGTCGACATTAGCCAGACTGGAAACGTAGTGCACGTCAAACCCAGATCTACCTGAGAAGCTCCAACGCACTTGCAGGATGTAACAATTTTGAATACTATGGAGACAAAAAGGCTTTATTGAATCGTGGTTTGCTCGGCTAGAGTAATGCTGCTGAATGGCAGAGGGATGGGCTTGAAGCGAAATCGACTTCACTCTATACACCTCGGTAAAGAGTCTGACCTGCAATTCCCAACACGTGCAGATACAGCGGCGAGTGGGTGGCGTTCGAGTATGCACAATATTGATTTGATACCGTCTCTCTACAAAACTCTTCGCTCGACGTCTCGAAAGCTTTTTCAACGGGCGTCAGTAGATGTAAGCCACTTTCACTTTCGAATTTACCTGATATATAGTAGCCTCTCACCGCACACTCTCTTGATCGCGCTACCACGAATCCACCGTGAGCAATCGCGAACTCTATCATCCGTCAGTGATATCTCCGAAGCGCAAGTTTTTGAAAAACTCGATGCGAAGATCCATTGACTTGCTACAGTCGCCATCGGTGGAGTCGTGCGCACCTGGATCTGAAATGGCCCGAATCGAGTCTCCATCACTCTCATCATCCGGATCACCGGCACCCTCGAGCTCAGACACACCGAGTGCCGGACACAACGACACAGCTTCGCCAGACCATCGAGCAGGATTATGGAGAAGATCAACAAAAGATCACTGTGCCTCCAGGACGCCGCCATCAAACAGCAGGCAATACCTCATTCAACCAGCACTGACTATGCACACAAGTCTGGTCACTGAGGGTCTACCAAGTCCGCAATCGTTGAGAAAGCGCTCGCGTGGAGATGGGACCGTAAGCTTTACACTTTGTCAAAAGAAAGTATACACTAATGCAGATGCAGATCAGTCCATGTGTGGTCCACGCTGTTCAATTGCCAACATTATTATCGTCTTCTCCAACGATGCTCCCAGACAACTTTCCTGAGTTTTATACAGGTGATGCTTACATACAGTGCGGCCTAGTGAGTCCACCCAGGCAATGACAGCTCCACAGTGCAATTCTTACTCGACATTCTTCCTGGTTTGCGCGATCCACGCGAGAACAGCAAGTGGCTTCAGAGAGCGTAGACTGGCTTTCGTTCACTCTTGAGAAGATTGACAATCGGATTGTACTGGTCCGTAATAATTCAAAAGGTGGCCGACCTGTTAGCCGCAAACCACAAGGGTATGAGGCGGTGGGCAGTACTGCAACCAGAGCTGAGGGCGGCGAAGATGCGAATCCTGAAGATAAGTTACTGAAAGAATACTCAGATAACTGCGAATCTCAGCGAGTCGAAACGAAGGTTGTCCAAGACGACATGGCGGCCATTGTAGCCTACGGACAGGTATTTGCAGCTTTCTATAACATTGCTCCACGCGTCGAAGCCACCAATGTCAAAACTGCCACATCTCAATCCGAAGAGCTTGTCAAAGTAGCACAAGACCTCGAATGCGTCCACCTCGTCTCATCACACATCGGCAATGCTCTCTTACAGCATCGTCAATCGCTCTACAAAGCCATCCTAGATAACCCACCACGCTATCTTCTTCTCGCCTCAGCCCTCGAGAACGAATTCATCTACGCCGAATCCCTCATACACCTCATCGGCGCACATCCCTGCTGGCCATGGCCCACGACGAAGTCAGCACTACCAAACCCAATCCATCAGCTCATCGCCAAAAAGTCAAGCAAGCTGGTCAAGCAAGTTCTAGAGACCGAGCGCGAATTACTCCTCCTCACAATCACTACAAAGCGCGGCGTTCCCTACTCAGCAGAATCTAACTCCCAATTCGATACTTGGTTTGTGGTCCAGCTGTTCCGCGATACGCTCACCAACGTTTTCCGTCAACATGATAAGTCCAAGCCTTCCCTGAAACGCGGCAGCCTGTTTCGGAAGATCAGGGCGGGTGAAAGCACGTACATGGTGTATGAGGATGTGCGGAGGATGGTGCAGGCCGTAATGCCTTGCGCGATGGAAACGTTGGGTGAGGATTTGCGGATCCTCAAGGAATTTGCGAGCGAGATTGTGGAGGATTTGGCAAAAAATGAGCTGAGTTTGGATGTTGAGGAGAATAAGGTGGGGTGGTTAACCTGTGCGAAGGTTGAGAAAGAGGATGTCCCGTGGAGAGCGGGTGAGAAATGAGGGAGGTAGTCGTCTTTTCGCAGGCCATATCAGTCTGCCTGGAAGTAGGCCCGCCGGTCTCTCGAGTAGCATTTCACACATCTGCTAGTGAAGATAGGGCTTATGTTTATAGTACGAATTTCTTATGTTCATCAATAGAGTAATGCTAGGGGTATCATTTTGAGCCAAGGGAAATACTGTGCATCCTTGCAGCACAGGCATCTACCTCCTCGAGGTCGACCCGAAACCAGTACTCTCATGCCTTGTATTTGAGAAACTGGAACCAGATCCCGACGAGGACCTAGAGCTGCCTTCGCCATTGTTCCATCCGCCACTGTTGCTACCCCATCCGTTATTAGTCTGGTTGCCTCTGTTCGCCATGCGCCCTGCAGCATACCCGGCTGCAGCACCTCCTAGCGCGCCAGACCACATTCCGGGTCTCCATCCCTGAGGTTGATTGGTACCGTATGTGCTTTTGCCTGGGCGTCCCTGGTAGTCGTACGGTGGTGGCGGGTCGTCGGTATCGTCATTTCCGCCCCATCCTCCGCCTCCACCGCCCCAGCCAGGTCGGTTGCCACCAGCACCTCCGGCACCTGCAGGTCCTTGACCCCACTGCCGAACGATGTTGTAGAGTATCCAGCCTGCGACTCCAATGAACACCATCCAGAACAATGCCGCTGCAACTTGCTCGCCTAATGTCTTCGGACCCTCCCTGCCACTATTCTCATCGTCACCACCCCACCAGTGACCTCCATTTCCCTTCCCGAATTTCTCGTGACCCTTATCTGTCAGTACCAGTCTGTACTCGACGCCACAGCTTCCTTTTAAAATGTATGGGTCTTCGGGATAGTCGTAGCCTTCGCATATCACGTCGGTGGAGCCGAGCTTAAACTCGTCCGGGAGCGAGGCAGTACACGTCCATTGGATATTTTCAGAGTCGTAGTCGGAGCCAGAGTTCTTGCAGCGCATTACATCGACTTCGTAGAGGCCTTTGGCATTACCGCCTATGCATGAGAGCTGGGTATGTTAGCCTGAGGCCCGATAGACTGGTTCGGCTTGGCGCAACATACCTGAGGCATTGCATCGACGCGGCGATGCGAAGTATCCAGTCCCTTTCGCAATGTAAGACTCTGGATGCTGGAGAGCTTGACCTTGTCTGAGCGCAAGGCTTGCGCGCCGCACGCACTCAACAGCGCACCATAGAGTAGGCTGAGAAGACGCATCGTGGTGTTGGGTGCAGGAGTGATCGCGTGAGATTTTCGTAGATATAGCAGGCAATGCGAGCCTTCGCAGTGGCAAATCGCGTAAGGACACGGTGTTGAAGATGTCGCTCGCTCAGGCAACAATCCAGACCTCGCTGTGAAGAGGGTCTTTTGGCGCTACGTCATTCCAGCTAGCGGCAGAATGTAATCACTGACAGGCAAGTGCAGCCGAGCGTGCCTATCGAAGCCCGTCACGCGCCATCTTGTCAACACTCACACAACAATCATGAAGCAACGGATAACATATGTTGTGACGGAGCCCGAATCTTTCAACCCTGAGCAGATCATCGTTCAAAAAGGACCCAGCGGAAATGCCGGGGTCTTCAAGTTGAACGGCGTGAATGCAGCAAAAGAACACCGTATCACACTTGGTCTCGATGAGCTATCTCAGGCTCCAATCGACATGTAATTGCTCAGAAATTCTGTCCCGCTTCAAGTATACTGATACTGGTCAGCAAGAATTTCAGGCAATGGCAAGAACTACATATTCGCTGGACTTCTGTGGTTCCATACTCAGTAACTCCTCCATTCACGTCACGTGTATCACCAGGCCTACACATCTTTTTCACTCCATCAGGAGACAGAAATGAAGTCGACCTCTGCAAGGAAATACGATCAATCTTCGGTCAACATCTGAAATGCTCGTCATACAACGAGACAGCAATCAAGATGCCCGTGCTGTCAGAGCGCTTTTCCATGTCTACAGCATCGCAGTACTACTCGCCGTTCTCATTCGATGAACTCAACAAGTCATTGCTGTCAGATTCAGCTTGTCCAAATGACAAGGAGATATGCAGATATCTGAAAGAATACCTCCCGTCAGCTTCATACATTGACCTCGACTACGACGCAATCTCGCAAGCCTGGGTCTTCACCGCTTTCTGGCCTAAAGCACCCAGTGATGCAGGATGGACGGACACCATAGTCAAGCGTCAGGGAGAGCAATCGACAGTTGAGATTGGCGTTCTAGCCCACGAACCCAATACCGACCCAGAAGACATACAGTTTGGAGGGTTCCTAGCTGTGCTAGGCCAGGATGATAAACCAAGTACTACGCTCCCCAGCCTGACATACCAAATACTACTAACACCTGAATCAGAGCCAACACGCTTCCAAACACCAACTCGACACTATCCCCTTCTAACAGCAGATCCATACAACCCCAACTCCACCCCGAAGCTCTCGCCTCTGACGTACACCACTTCCCTCCAGCGCCCAACCGGTCTGCACCCAACGCTAACCCTCACCTTCCCGACTGAGCACCTCACCCCACCCGACCCAACGTGCAAGCTACACACACATCTCACTCTGCCCTCGACCCTCTTCATCGACAAACACCAATTCAATGACCCCCTCTTCCTAGCCTCAAAAAACATTATCGCCCTCCGCAGCATCGCAGGCGCCACCGACCTCGAGGCCCCAGACTGGGTTGTCCCACAATGGGGCTCTGCATCTCTATTCGAGCTAGCCTCGCCCTCGATTCCGTCTTCTGACGCCGATGCTGACGCCGACACGCTCACTAAAGACATCAACGTAGGAAACTGGACCATCTCTATCCCCCTACATCTACGCTACCTTCCAGCCACCAACGCCTCCCACACGCTCACCAGCGTCCCCTGGCCCGTCGTGTTCTGGGCGTGCCGCGCCGACGAGGGTGAGAAGATGAGCGCGAATCCGTTTGATCGGCGTCATCTGGGGTATGAAGCATTGTTTGGACCCAAGACGCGGTTCATGCATGTTGAGCCTGCGACTAGCGCAGGAAATATGGTGGAGACGATTGATGTGCCAGTCTTGGATACAAGGAAGGCTGCTTGGGTGGAGATGGGGACTGTGGGTGTTATGCTTGCTGCGTTTTTGGGACTGTGTTGGGTGCTGTTTGGAAGGACTGGGGGACAGAGGGTAGAGGGGGAGAAGAAGAAGCAGTAGGAAGTAGAGAGCGGAGAGGAGAGATATCACATCATGCTTGTACCTCATGTTCCTGGCATGCGTTGTTTCAATATCAGCGTTTAGTATTAGTCATTCTTCTGTATTGCAAAACGCCGTTGCTAGCTCCATGTTGAGCTAGCTGCTGGGTATCGTTGTTCCTTGTTCCCTGTCGTACACCACTCCATCCAATGCGGTTATACCTTTGTCGTCTTTTCTACTTCAAGCAACCCAAACGGTTCATCCAACTTAGTCGTCAATCGATATGGCCTCCACAGGCATTGGGATGGATGGAAGCGCGGTGATCGGGTTGTCGGCAAAAATGGGGTGTAGTGTGTAGACTGGCCCGGCACTCTCCTCGCCGTCAAACAGCATCAGATTCTGGATCGGCTGCTCCCTCTGTCCGAGCACGTTGATCACGTCTTGCGCAAGCTGACCACCCAGGAAAGCCGTGACAGGCGCGAGTTCACTGCCCAGGTTCTGCAGGAAACTACGCAAGAATTCTGCAGTCAGTGTGCTCGAAGGCAGCAGATGCAGCTTGTGCTTCTCCGTAGCCATCATCGTGAAGAGCTGAAGCTGTCTTGACTCGTGTGAGGGGTAGACTCCGTGCGCTTGGAACTGGTACTCCCACAGTGCACGCACACAGGTCAGCAGCGGATGTACCTTCTTCAGTTTGCGATGGTTGCCTGCAATCTCGGGTGGTAGGGGCGAGTCCTTGATGGCCATGATGGGTGAGTAGATCTCCTGTTTTGTGACCGTTTCGAGCGACTTGCCATTCTCCTTCTTCGACGATGTCTCGAGAACGCTACGTGTCGAGCTCTCTGGGCCAACTTGGGTTGTCTTATTGCTGACCTCGCGCTCGACGACGAACTTGTGCTTGATCAGGTCGGCGAAGATGTATCCGTAGAGGCCGTGTGAGGCACCGGCGTAGAAGGGACGATTTGCGAGGCGTGCGCAGAGGTTGAGGGTGTTTGTCGAGTTGAAGTCGAGGTCTGTAGCGATGATAACGTCGAATTTGGCGTAGAAACTGGCTTCGGTTTCTGTACGAATGTCGCCTGCGTACACGTTGACTTTGACGCGAGGGTTCAGCTTCTGGACCCGGGGGGCGGCTGCCTCGGCGCGCTGTGTAGCTGTTAACACGGGAATGATAGGATTGAGACTCAACATACGTTCTTGCCCACGTCCGAGTCGGTGACGAAGAATTGCGCGCCCAAGTCGTCTTCAGTGACGCTCTCATGGTCGGCGAGGGTGATGGAGCCAATGCCTGCCAGGACCAGGTTCTTGGCAATCTCGTTGGCCAGCGCCTTGATGGAGACGAGGAGGATGTTGGCCGTGCGAATCTTCTCTTGCGCTTTGACGCCCCACAGTCGAATCTGTCGGTCGTAGAGTGCGATTTCGTCTTCCAGAGGAGTCAGTTCGGAAAACATCTTGTGTGTGTGGTGGTGTTACCGGCCGAGATCTTCTCCGACTCGGCGATTGCAGCAACAGTCTGTCCAGCTGCATCGTTGGCAGGGAAGGTGCCGTTGACCGCTCCAGCGTCGGTAGGCGCAGTTAGGTCTGTCATGGTTGGGGGCAGCTACGATGGAAGTGGTGGCTCGAAAAGGCAAGGCAATTGGCAGGTGCGATCGGGCCTGGGCAGAAGATGGAGGGCGCAGCGACAGGCAAGGTGAAGGTGATAGCAGGTCTGGCGCGCGGAACGCAAACCGAGGTGAAGACACGAAGTTCGGCAGTGACGAAATAGAGCTCAGGTACCTGCGGGCTGCGGGCTGCGGCTCTGCAGTTAGCGGCTTGTCTAGCCCCGCGCGTGGGGACTGTGGGGCCGTGACGATGCTCGGTGGACATGGTCTCACAGCCCGAGCCTCGACGCCTTGTCACTCCAACACGCTGCAAACCGAGACAGGAGTTGGTAGCCGACCGACATCCACTCCATTCACCGTATTCACTCGAGCCTATTTTTCCTGCACGCGCTCCGTCTGCCCCCGCCCCACACCTCTCACGCGGACTGCGCCACACCATGCCACGACCGCCTACCTCGTCACCTCCGCCGGCTAGCTTCCCCTTCACAGCAGGCAGCTTCGACTACCCGCACGCCTCGACATCCCCTCCAAACGCTACACAGTCCATCGCATGGAATGTACTGCGCTTAGCCGAGGAACCCCCCGAGCGCTCGCCCGCTCACTTGCAGCAGCTGAGGTCCGCTTCACAGGAAACCAGTCGCCGCGTGAACCAGAGACGCCGACTGCATCGCTTGCTCGGTTCGCCCCCTGATTACGAGGGCACCGTGCACAACCTGCTCCGAAGGCCACCAACCGCAAATCCGCACCGTCTGCGGGCCACACCGAGCGAACGCTACCTCCAACGCGCGCAAGCACGAATCGACCAAGAGCGTGATGCCATAATGAACTCTGCCACCGAGCCCTTCGATTCCCTCAGCGAGCACCCCCCTACAGCAGCTGGTTCAGAGCGCATCGACATGCCCAATCGCCATCCAAGCCCAGGCGCGCCCGACACCACACAAAGGCGGACAAAGCGGAGAAAGCTGCATCACGAATCCGGCAAAAGCTCAGAGTACCAGGCCTACAAATACGGCTACAAAGGCCAAATGGTTCCAGGGCGCCTGCGCATGGAGGTTGTCAGCTGCGACGGCGGCCAGATCAAGCGCGACAATCCGATGCGCATATACGACGTGGAGAATGTTCTGAAAAACGACAAAAGCGTCTACTGCAGCGAAAGCTCCAAATGCAACCTCCTGCTCAAGCACATCGGAAATGCTCCATTTGCACTGGAAAAAGTGGTTATTCGAGCCCCGGATCGTGGATTCACGTCTCCGTATGTGTGCCCGCCTGCGGCTTGAGCACCTACTGACAACATCCAGCGTACAAGAAGGTTTGGTGTTTGTCGCAATGTCCCCAGAAGAACTTCTTTCTGGGACGTCCGCCTACCGACTGCAGCATCGTCCTCATTCGCCATCAACCTCGCCCTCTCCCAGACGTGGTGCCCTCGTTCAGAACGAAGAGCAGATTTCCCTCAGGGAGGCTATAGACGATGCAGACGTCTGGCAGCATGCTCGTCGCCGTATGCAGGATGACGTCGAATCGCGTATAGAGCGTCTGAGACTGCGCACTCGGCGGCTGAACCAGGAATCACGTGCACGCGCACAGCCAAATCACCAGAGGCTTTCGGAAGCCTCGGTGGCGAGCGACGAGGAAATAGATTTCGATTGCGATTACACCACCTCAGCAGGCGTATCAGCACCCACACCACCCCCATTTCACGTTACAACGACTAGCGAGGAGGAGGAAGAGGAATCCTCCAACGACGACTATCCCAATGTCGAAACCATGGCAGATCGTATTCAGCGCGACGGGCGTTGGCGACCTAGTAGTGACGATGAAGACGAGGATGTCGTATCTCGCCGTGGCACAGGCGCACGCTTTCGCCAACTTCTGGAAACGGCGCAATTTGCCGACGACTATGAGATGCGATCACGCCGCATTGCAATCGGCCCACGGTATCGAGATTTGCTGGACAACACAGAACCCATCCGAGCGAGTCGCCTTACAAGGCCCAGTCGCATTGATGCAACTATTGAGGATGCAGAAACTGGCAATGTGCTGGCGCCACATGCGAGGTTTTTCATCAAGAAGAACAGGAACAAGATCACAATCAAATTTGAGCCTGCAATGTAAGTAGATATCAGCCTTGAGTTACTGGTAAGCGCTGACTATGTTGCAGCTCTGGTAGAAACATCTTGCTGAAGCTATGGAGTCCCAAAGACTCCGAAGATGGCAACATCGATATCGAGAGCGTTCAGTTCTACGGATATTCTGGTCCTCGCTTTTTCCAAGCTACACAGGCGTGCTAGGTGAAAGATTTTTATCTTGATTATTTTCCTGTCTATTTACGATACCTTTTATACTACGAGACAATGACTGCACGACTTACGGATTCACTGGAGATAGATATTGTGTGTAGACATTAAAAATCAATCCTTAGGGGAAAGCTTGCAAAGTAGAGTCTTCGGACCGCAACGGCTCGCGTGTGCTCCTCTTTCTGGACATGTCCGCCATCTGCCTCGATCGTTGCTGGTGCATAGTCGGGCCTGGGTAGATTGCGCAAAGCAAGCGATGTGCCGGCAAGCGCAACAGTACCGAAGAAAGCGGGGTTGTTGCGTGACCAGGAGAATGGATCAGGACTTGAAGCTACCACACCTTGAATGTCCACCTGTTTGTGGTGTGGTGTCACAAGAGAATTGAGTTACGATGTCGGTCCGCAAGACATGAAGACTTTAAGCGCGAGTACTAGTGTCGGATTAGGAAGGCGTCATGCTCCCCACACACCACGTGCAGCAATTGGCCAAGTTTAAATCTGGGGCTGGAGAAACGACGTTCTCTCCTCCCTTTCACATGTCGCTCTGCACATCGTATCCGTTCGTTGCGATTCGTGGGTTTCGCCTGACGCTACTGCGTTCGTTAGATGAGCCTCAGCTGTTCTCGTCCCTCATTTGCTCAGCGTCGGTCCGCTCTGCTTCAATCATGTCCGTTGCCATCCTCCCGCCTCCGTGGTAGCATGGAACTATGCTAGCGCCCGTCGCTTGGTGCCTGTCGATATTTACTACAGTCGGACAAGTGACGAGCATCGTCGTACTGTCGTTGCAGGATGTCGATATGATGACTATGAATATAAATTGACTGGTAACCCTCGACGTAATGACCATCAAGCTCATCAGCTCTGTTCACACTATCAGCTAGCGCCATGTTGTTCACTTCAATCCTTCGAGCTCTCCCGGCAGCTCTCCTGTTTTCAGGTGCTCAGAGTACGCCGCTTGGTGACCTAGAGAGTCGTCAAACGACCATTGATGCGTTCATCAAGACCCAAACAACCGTATCGGTCAACGGCGTGCTTGCCAACGTCGGTGGAGGTGGAAGCAAGGCTCCCGGCGTCCCAGCTGGTATTGTCGTAGCAAGCCCTTCACGTTCGAATCCTGATTGTAAGTGAATCTTGTACACAACATCTGCTTCAACATATTGACAGGTTACAGACTGGTATACTTGGACACGTGACGCTGCTCTTACATACAAGGCGCTCGTAGAACGCTTCATTGCTGGCGATACAACTCTTCGCCAAAAGATCGATGACTACGTTTCAGCTCAGGCATTCCTGCAAGGCGTCTCAAACCCATCCGGAGGTCCAGACTCAGGTGGACTTGGTGAACCGAAGTTCAATGTTGATCGTACCGCGTTCACTGGAGCTTGGGGGCGTCCTCAGCGCGATGGACCACCCCTCCGTGCAACGGCGTTGACCATCTATGCCAACTGGCTGATCGATAATGGCGGAAAGACTCAAGCCCTCAACACCGTCTGGCCGGTCATTGCAAAAGACCTTGCTTACACTGTTCGCTACTGGAACCAAACCGGCTTCGATTTGTGGGAGGAGGTCAATGGCTCCTCATTCTTCACCCTTGCTGCCTCCCACCGAGCGCTCGTTGAAGGTTCAGCACTTGCTACTAAGCTTGGACAGACCTGCAGCGGTTGTACGGCTGCTGCACCGCAAGTTCTCTGCTTTGCACAGAGCTTCTGGGCTGGCAGTTACATCGATTCCAATATCAATGTCAACGAAGGTCGCACTGGCAGGGACGCAAATTCTCTTATCTCTTCTATTCACACCTTTGATCCTGCGGCGAAGTGCACAGATGCCACTTTCCAGCCTTGCTCTTCCCGGGCTTTGGCCAACCACAAGGCTGTTACTGACTCTTTCCGCTCCGTATATGCTATTAACAAGGGCATTGCTCAAGGCAAAGCCGTTGCTGTAGGACGCTACTCTGAAGATGTTTACTACAACGGCAACCCTTGGTACCTTACCACCCTTGCCGCCGCTGAGCAGCTGTACTCGGCTCTTTACCAGTGGAACAAGCAGGCTTCCATCACTGTGGACTTGGTTTCCCTCGGATTCTTCAAGGATTTGGTGCCATCGATTGCTACTGGAACGTATCCCAAGAGCTCTGCCACTTACACGTCGATCATATCTGCGGTCAAGACCTACGCCGATGGCTACCTGGCCATTGTCCAGAAGTACACACCATCGAATGGCGGCCTCGCCGAGCAGTTCGACAAGAACAACGGCACACCACTTTCCGCAGTCGATCTGACATGGTCATATGCCGCTTTTCTGACTGCAACCGACCGCCGCGCTGGGGTTGTTGGCCCAACCTGGGGCGAGTCGTCCAACAACGTGCCCCCTGCATCTTGCACTGCCACCCCGTCTTGCAATACAAAGGTCACTTTTAATGTCCGCACGACAACTACTTTCGGCGACAACATTTTCGTCACTGGCCAGCTGACGCAACTCGGTAATTGGGACCCGAACAGTGCCAAGGCTCTCAGTGCTAGCAAGTACACCAGCAGTGACCCGCTTTGGACCGCTGATGTCGACTTGCCTGCGTCAACAGTCTTCGAATACAAATACATTCGTAAGACGTCTGCGGGCGCAGTGGTGTGGGAGAGCGACCCGAACAGGAGGTACACAACCTCAGCGGGATGTGGCAGCACTGCAACTGTAAATGATACCTGGAGATAGAGGAACTGGTTTCGTATTTACAATACACGTTGTCGTGCCTACGCATCAAAAGAGATTTGAAAATGATGCTTTAGCATGCTTTGCCAAGAGTTCTCTACTAATGCGATTGTGAAGGCACATGTTATGCAATCCTGTAGAAAAATGGAATTTTCGTAGCTTGGACAATCCTGTTGAAATGCTATTTCTGCACTTCCACCATGTGCCATAGCTTTATGCTTCATCAAGCCACTGTGGGATCTTATTGGTTAGTGGTTCGCTCTTCCCCATGTCTTCAGCTTCGTAGGAACTGACACTTTCCATCAGCAGCATTGCAACAGCATCCCCTTGATCAGACTCGGTCCTACCCACACTATGGTCTCCTTCACAAGATACATCACAAGTCGGTTCGCGTTCACCAGTCTCGCCGCAATTTCGTTACTCTGCACTTGGCTGCACGCGCTGACGCTGCAGCAACTGTTCTTCGCTTTGATCACACTCGAGCTTACATACACATGGACACATCATCACGCCAATGCAGGGACCGATTTACGTTATGTATTCTACAACTTGGATATCATGGATTACTCCTCGGACGAATGGCACCTTGCCACCCTCATTTTCATGAGAATACCAATGTTGCGCAAAATGCCCTGGCGACCGCGCAGAAAGATTGGACGGGCGATTCAATTCTGGTTCACGATGGTGTTCTACGGCACCCTTGTATCGCTGTGCATACGGTGGTACGGCGTCAAAACACTCAACTTTGTCATGTATCTCGAGACGACTGTGGTTTGGAAGCAGAAAATGTTCTGCGCTGTTGGAATGGACGCGCGGCTTACAGCTAAGCAAACCCCGTTACACAATCTGAAGCACAATCCTTTATGGGCGCTTTACATGCTCTTGGAGACCTTGGTCTCTTTGAACAGTATTTACATCGATACCGACTCGAAGAGGTCGGCTGCTTACTGGGCACACTTTCTATGTAACACGACGCTCTGCTTGTACATTGCGGTTCCGAGATCTGCGCAGATGTTGGCAAAGAAGGAGATTACTCGTTCCTTCTTCGATGCTGACGCGAGGACGCATTATTGCAAGGCGTGTAAAAGGATGATGGACCAGAGACAAGAGGTGACGAAATCAGGAAGAACAATCGAAGACGTCAGACACCATTTTTGGAAGTCGAATCTTCGACAAGCAGCAGAGGAAGGCTGCCGTGTTTGCGCTGCAGTATGGCAACACTGGGTACGAACACCGATCAGCGCGCCAGCATTCATTGGATTTTGGCAGCCCGTCACATCCTACACCTGGAGCCGGGATGGCCAACGACTTGAGATTAGCTCGAAACTCGCAGGCTGGTTCTTGATCACACCTGATAAGTTTGTTTTTCGTGTATTCGACATTCATGAGAACGAGCTTCAATGGTGTTCTATTAATAGAACCATTGACTTATGCACATGGTCACCTCGGATCATTGAGAGAGCTAGATTGTGGCTGATAGATTGCATCTCCAACCATGAGAGTTGCACTTCATCATTGCAAGACAAAATCTACCTTCCTACACGCTTAGTGCGAATCATACAAGGGGCTCGAAAGCTGAAACTCAGCCTCTATCTAACAGAAACCAACACTGAGAAGATCCGCTACGCGACTTTGAGCCACTGTTGGGGTAACATCAAGGGTGGACAATTAATCGCAGAGAACTACAACGACTATATTTCCGACATACCTATACATTCACTCCCCCTCAACTTCCAACATGCAGTGCGGATCGCTGCAGATATTGGTCTTGACTTCATCTGGATCGACTCGCTCTGTATTGTTCAAGGATCAAAGAAAGATTGGGACCACGAAGCACCGACGATGCGATCCATCTACGCCAATTCCGTGTGCAATATTGCTGCTACAGATGCTAGTGATAGTTCACAAGGCCTTATATTCAAACGCGATCCAATCGCTCTACTCCCTGCGGCATTTAGCAAAGACAGAGACGTCTATCTGGCCAATGAAACTGACCTCTTCGATCATCCCCTGTATCGCCGGGCCTGGGTGATGCAAGAGTTACTTCTGGCGCCGCGGACACTTCATTTCAGCAGAGCGCAGGTCCATTGGAGCTGTAACACCACCAAGGCATCCGAGATATATCCAGACATCGGCTCGAATGGAATTGTTGGCCAGATCGACCACCACCCTGCACGGAACTTCAGTGTCTTACAGGAACATGATCAATCCACCATACTCAACGCACGGATGTTGGAAACACAGTTCAAGACTATGCTTGACTATGACCAGACAGACTTGGCCCAATTCCCCTCCAATACTACTGAATCGCCATCTGCTTTGGACTCGAGCACTAACTCTTCGTTGACGCGTGTGTCCCACGACGGAAAAAGCCGACGCCATCCTTTCCACCAATGGGCAGCACTAGTTGAATCCTACACCAGAATGAACATCACAATGCCCAGCGACCGACCCATCGCCCTTCACGGGATCGTCACGCTCCTCACCCCCTACCTGGGCCAGTTCATCAGCGGCACATGGCGCACATTCCTCCCCATGGAACTCCTATGGGAAACCCACATAACATCCCATCGACCGCGAACGTACCAAGCCCCCTCCTGGTCCTGGCTTTCTGTAGAAGGCCCAATCACCTACTCGAGATGCTTCCGACACCCTAGAGGGCAGACCTTCATCGCCACCATCACCGACCTGCACGTCGAGTACGACGAAAACGACATGCTCGTTGCTAACCCGCCAGCCTGGCTTCGAATACGCGGTAAATTCGCAAAGGTTTATTGGGAGGGCCAGGGGTTTCGGTACCTCCATAAGGCTAAGGGCGTCCCTGTTATTCGGAAGATATGCGCGGTGCAGACCCCGCAGGAGTCAGGCGGTGAAGAAGCTGAGGTTTTCTTTCCAAATGCTCAGCATGCACCGAGGTTGTTCTTCGATGAATATCAGGACAGGTATCATCTGGATGAAGATGTCTATTTGCTTGCTATCAGGCGTGCGTTCTCGGAAGACAATACCAGTGAAGGAGAGTCGGTTGACGGCTTGGTGCTCCGCCGGAGTGAAGGGTCGAATCGCTTCATCCGGGTTGGTGTTTTTTCTGATGTGCACCGTCTGCGACTCCTGCCTTTTTTTGATTGTCTGGATGAGAGCGAGGTCGTGATTGTGTAGTCTCTGCAGATATGTTAGGCGTGAGCTGCTGGGTAGATTGACGTGCACAGAATGCCAGAAATAAGAGCACTGTGTACTATTGGAAGACGGCTCAGCAGCTTGCAGGTTCGCGACCTGTTCCCCATGTGCACACCTTTCCTGTTGCCAGCGCGTCTTGTGGATATCGATGCTTGTTGCATCCATGTGAAGCCCTAGATGTGTGAAAGGCATAAACCCTTTTCAGACTCGAGACCAAAGGTCACGTTCTCCTTTCAACTCTTTCACCAGCAACGGTGCTTCAAAAACCACACGACTATCAACCTCTGCACCACCCCTACCACCCTCACCCTACCCTTCCGGCGACCCCCTCGCAAACCGCACCCTCCCCTCCCAAACTTTCTTAACAACCCTCCACACCATCTCCCACTCCTCATACTCCTCCACCGTATCCATGCTAACCCAATACCCCGTCCCAGCCCCAACCCTCCTCATTCCCTCCACCCCACCATCCTCCCTGCCGGACAAATACTCCACCAACCCATATCGCCTCAACTCTTCCTCCACACACGGCGAGAAGAGACACGCGCCGACCTTTTTGCCCCCCCGCGCCGAATGCAGCACCTCGAAGTAGCCGATGCTGTGGCGTGCGTCGGTATAGAAGGCGGGGAGGAAGGCGATGTGGATTTTTGCTCTGTCGGTGCGGTGGAGTGCTGGGAGGTCGTCGACGAACGGCGGTGGAGCGAGGTTTCCTGGCGCTGAGGGGTGGAGGTGTGGTAAGGCATCCGAGACGGGCGTGTTGGGGAGGTGGTTGAGTGCTGAGGTGAGGTCTAGGGTTGGGAGGTTTTGTTGTGCGATTCGGAGGATTGAGAGGAAGACTTTGGGGTTTTGTGTCGTGCCTAGGTATATGGGTTGCGTGTAGGAGGGTAGTGAGGATGGTGTTTGCGTTGCAGGTGGGATGTGTGGTGAGGGCTTGTCTTCGATGGTGGTTGTAGCTTCCCGAGTAACTCCGACGCTGCGGTAGTCGATGTGGTCTAGTGAAGGTTTGGCGTTTAGGCCGAGTTGGCTCATCATGTGCAGGTAGTGCTTGACTCCGGTGAGCTGTTGCTGGTTCTCCTCGCTTTCTACCGACCTGACTGGAATAGTGTCCTGGTGTTTCTCGTATCGTAGCACAATGGGCTCATTATCTGCTCGAGGCGCTGGAGCCTTTTGCGCGCTTCGAAGACTGCGAGCACAAGGGTCTTGGATAGCTGTTCGCGATCGTGTGGTCGGCATTTGGGGTTGGTGTGGGTAGAGAAGTGGACGAGTGATTTTTGGTAGTAATGCCGCACTCGCCATGTTGATCTCTACTACACTGTTTAGCAGTGGGCTCACACAAACAATAACAAATCAGTTTGTTGTTATGGTGAAGGTAAGAAGAACACTAGCATGAATGTGGAGCAAAGGTCCGTGCATTCACCGTGAACCAAGGTTTGATACTTGAGTGATTTGTTCTCTACTATCCACCCGTCAGATCTAAAAGCTGCTATTCAGACTCATCGTCAGTATCTTGCCCAAAGACCAGAGGAACAACATCATCATCGTCATCGCTATCAGCACCACCTTCACCTGGCTCGGGAAGGTCTGGTATCGCAGATGCAGTGGCTGAGACGGTAAAGTCCGATGTCGCAGTTGACTCTGCGTTCTTGGTAGCCTCAACAGGTGCAACAGCTACAGCGGCAGATGGCGGCATTGACGGCACTGCGGCGTACTCTGTTTCTCCAAATCGTACTCGTTTGGCAGGTGAAAGAGGAACCTCACCAGCATGAGGCCGCTTGCTCGTTGCCTCGGTCTGCGCGTTATCCTCTGAATCCAAAGGCGCCCCTACAGTAGCCTCGTCATGTGATGCGTCTTTCATGGCGAAGTCCCGCACAACGACGTCTGATTCCCCCGCGGTCTTCAGCATTGTGTCCAGCTCTTGGCCTACAAACGATTCACTTTCCTGCTCACCATCATCCATCGTGTCTTCATCTGCTTCCGCTTCTTCCTCTTCCTCAACATCGTCCTCTAATTCAGCATCCTGGTGTCCGAGTCGGATAACTGGCATCCTCGGTCGTAGCATGCCTTCGATGTCTTGGTCTCCCTGGAAAGACCGAGCCATAAGAGGCAAGATACTGGCAGCCGGCTTGCCGAATCTCTTGCTCGGTGGTGGGTTCAGTACACTTGCCAACATTGCGATCTTGTGTTGGACAAGCACTGCAGTGCGGTCCAAGCGAGCCCTCAAGGAGTCTGAGAAGTACTGCGCACGAATGTCTGATAGAAGTACTGGCAGTAGTTCGTGTGCTGCATCCTTCAGGCCTGCAAAGCTGGCAGTAGGATCACTGACAGTCTTCGAGCCAAGGAAGGAGTCTGCGTTTGCAGTACCTTGTGGCTGACTGTTTCCTTTTGACTTGGCCTGTCCTGGGGTGTCTTTGACCACGTTGCTGCTGGCTTCTGAAGGCAACAACTCCTCACAGCAGGCGCGAATAAGTGGTACAAGCGAGTCGATGGACGACTTTGGCATGTTCACGCCCGATCGCTTCAATATGGATGCAATGGCTAAGTAGCAGGCTGTGCGTACGCGCGGACTTCCTTTCTCAGAACCAAAGACCCAGACTAGCTGGTCAAGAACCAAAGCATCAACGGCCAACGTGCTTGCCTGCAACCTGTACGCCATAGCAAGCAGCAACTCGATAGCGGCGACATGGATGTCAGGCAGGACCAACCAAAGATTCTCCCGCTCTTCTTTGCTGACCTGGTTGTTGATTCTTGCGGTATTCTGAAATGATTTCGATCCAGATGCAGGAATGGTGAGCGACAGCATTCGAGTGATCAAATCCATGATGACTCCAACTTTGATGGTCACTGAATTTGCTGTTGGGCTTTCCAGGTACTCTTTGACAAGCTGGAGTAAGCCTATGATCCTCTCGCTGCCTGCGTAGATCCCGGACCAAGGTGGCAAAGAAAGGTAATCATCTTCAAGATCCTGGACTTCGCCATCCAAAGTATGGCCGTTGGCGGGTGTTTCTCGCACAGTAGACTGCCAGTCCTCGAGAACGGCGCGAAAGACCCTGTCAGCAACACGATGCACGCCTCCAACTGTGGTTCTCAACGCATTCTCCCACTCTTCGCTGGAGGCACCTTTGGGTGCACAGCACGGCAGTTGAATGAGCAATCTCCGTGCAGCAGTGGAGACCTCGGTTGCGACAGCAGTGGGGGCGTCCTGAGATTGCTCCGTGGAAAGTCCTGTGGAGGGGGTGGGTGCAACAAGACGGCACAAAAGAGGTCGGAGCTGCTTCAGGTAGGAGCGAAAGATAGTCGGATGCCTTGGTAGGAGTTCAGAAAAGCTCTCGAGTACAAGGAGCAGAAGGTTGGCAGAAGCTTTCGAGCTGGCGATCTGTAGACTCGACTGCACAAATGTCGGCAAGGAGGGGGTTGTAATTTCGCGGACCAAGGTCGGGTATTCTCGCGTAAGCATGAAGATGCGGGTTAATGTGATGATGCACAACTTCTTGGATGTGGGTGGGTCAGGCTTGGTTAATATGCCCAAGAGTCCGCGCACCCAAGGAAGGCACTTCTGCAGAGTCTCCCAGCCGCCAATCTCGACGGTAGCCTTGATCAGAACGATTGCCGACCATCTTCCTTGGGTTGTCCGGTCTTGCAGTAGGGTTGAGAGCAGGGTCCGGTATTTGTGTACTGCGACTGAGGCCTCCGAGGAAGATTTGGCATTGGAAGTCTGAGTGGACGACAAAAGTGCTCTACAGTTTGACAAGGATGCCGCTATAGCAGGCACGTGTTGGGGGAGTTGAGCAGTTGCGGTGGAAGAGATGCGGAAGCTGAGGGCCCGGAGAGTGGCCAGCTCCGTTGCCATTGATGCCATGGTGTCGACTACTTTGATCTTCCGTTTCCAAAAGACTCTGACAGAGCCGCGTTGCAATCTTCAGATGGGTGACAGAAAAAAGTGCACATGTAGGAGCGTTGGGCGGGCCCGTGCATAGCGCTAAACGAACAGGGGTGTGCCAGCAAATCGTCTACGCAGGCGGAGTACTGGAGACGCGCAGTGACAGGCGTACGGTCATGGCCCTCTCCGTTCTAAATTGTATCTCTCCTCGAACATGATTCTGGGTCATTTGCGACCACGTAAAGCGCGACAAGCATATCTCTAACACAATGGTGGTAGGTACCTTGCGATGTGCATGACACATATGACCTTCTCGCGAGCTCTTGAGCAACGTCATGCTCGACATGGCTTCAGCAGCTGACTGGTGCGTAGACCGAAAGCGCAAAGGCTGTGGGCTACATACAGCAACTGGACGAGGCTCGCTGCGCCGGCCGATGGAAGGACGTGCCCGAGCTGTGCAGGAAGGTCGAGAAACATGCACCACACCGCCGATGTCCGCGACCCTACCCACTGCCTACGACCGGCTTCATGAGGGCTAACGGCGCATCAAGGCCTCACACTTACTGCTCGCTCCGAAGCGCAGATAGCCGCGTACACCACCCAGCGGCCCTCGACCGCAGCCTCGACGGCGTCCTCCGGCCTTTCCCAGACCGTCCCCACGCTACTCAGCGCGATCGAAGGAGAGAGTGATCTTGCACAGGAAGCCTTCCAGGCCACCGTCTGCCTGGGATGGCTGCACTCTGTCCTGGACGAGCCAGCCCTCACTGTGTCGCGCCTTCCTGACAGCCTCGATACGGTTGCAGCCAGAATCTCGGCGCAAGCGGGGCCGCTCACTGGCTGGTCCAAAGTTTGCGTGGTCAAGGGCACTTTCCTCAAGGGTAGAGAGAGACACACCGCGTATCCGGCCCACGACTGACGCTATGCAGGCTCTGCCCAGGAAACAACAGGCGCCCTCACTGAAGCCGTCAAGACATACACCTCCATCCTGCCATGGCTGTCGTCGAACAACTCGGCTACTGGAGAATCAGCACAATTCAGCCTGTGGACCGAGTCTCTCCTTGGCCGCCTTTGCCAGCTGTCTGACCAGAGTGAAGGCAGCATCGGTCTCGTTGGGCCTTCTGAGGCTTTGCAGACATTTCGAGCCTGGGCAAAGTTCTCCGAGAGCACAGGGCGATCCGCGGGAATGGACACTGCAGACTCCGCTCGATCTCGCCGACTAGCATGGAAATCTTACTACGATACCCTTTCGACCATCATCCGCCACGATTTGCCATACGATGCAGGATCAGCGCAAGCTACTTCGGAGAAACCCGCGATACAGAGTCAGAATAGCGCACGATTGCAACAACGCGCCGAACTGAAGCGCGTTGAGACAGTGTATGAAAGTATGCTGATCAAAGAGACACATTTCCCCAAAGCTAGTGGGAGTAACCGTGAGATCGAAGTCTGGGTAGACTCTGTAATCGATAATTGGCGCACACTTTGCGGCGCATCATGGACTGACGCTGATCTGGGGGAAGGAGGCAAAGAGGGCGTAGGACGCAGTGTAATCGATGTAAGTGTTCTGCTGCTGAACACATCATCGTTCTGCATACTGACCCGGTACCGCAGATCCTGTATCGAGCAGCAACCAAGACCTTTCACTCTACACAGATCTTGCGTCACCTGTTCATCGTCCACGCGTCCTTGGCTGAGTTTGAGCTGGCGTTCAAGGCCTACGATTCGTACATCGAAATTGTGACTCGAGGCAAAGACCGAGCGGAACAGGAAGGCGAGACAGACGAGAGTGTCGACGATGACAGTACCGTCCTTCGAACATCAGCAGAAGCAATACGGTTGTTATGCCGATTCGGTTCTCGCAAAGAAGCCGAGAAGGCGGTCGAGATCGGGCACAACCTCGAGAAGTGGCTTAGTCACTTCGAAGACACTAAACCAACCTCCGGCACCAATTCGGTGCCGTCAACAGAGGTGCTGGTCAAGCCTGCTGCGTTAGCTGTTGCCTACTGCGCCATTGGCGTTGGGCAAGCGCACTGGGCACAATTCACATATGAAGCTGATACACGGGCTGGGATACAAGCCAAGGCTATTCAGCTGCTGCGAAAATCCCTTTCGCCGACTCTTGGAGACTCGAACAACGTTGACGCACTATATGCTTTGGCTGTCATGTTGGCGGAAACGCGAGACATCGTTGGAGCGATCAAGGTCGCCAAGCGCGCTCTTTCCACGGCTACGAAGACGCAGACAGCCTATAGTACTGACGGCGTACTTTCCAGTGGGTCAACCACTGAATTTGGCAGAGAGCGGAAATTAATTCCGTTGTGGCACCTGCTTGCCCTACTCCTAACATCGCGTTCTGAGTTGACCGCGGCGGAAAAGGCTTGCGAGGCTGCTTTCGCGCAATTCGGAGATCCAACGATTCTATTTGGAACGGACACTGGGACGTTCCGCAGCGAGCATCTGAAAGACACAAGTAGCCACGATGTGAGCACACACGGCGTTGTGGATCGAATGGGCAGCTTTGAGAAGAGTGGCATACTCCAGATCAAGATGACCCAGTTATCACTCATTGAAATCACCGATGGCGCGCTTGCTGCTGTAGATGGCTGTGACGAGCTTCTGGCGCTCTATGGTAGACTTTTTGGCTCCCCAGGCGCTGAAAAGGTCAAGCTAGAAGTCCCAGCTACAGTAGTACCACCGAAGAGCAGTGCCGGGACGACGAAAGGAAGCATATTTCGTGGGCGTGGCTCCGTTCGTACGCAGAAGGATACCTCGGCGCGCAGTTCTTCACTTCTGAATCCTGCAGGACCAGCACCTGCCATTCAAGTAACCGATGACGGTTCCGCTTCGCATGCAAACGGCCACCATCATCATCATCCTCACTTGTTTCATCACCACAAACACGAGAATGGCCAGCCAAGCGTTGGTCGGAGTTCGAGCAAGCTGAGAGATCGCAGTACTAGCCTCGGCGGACAGTCCGTCTCAGGGACTGCCCATGCCACAGAAGTCCCACCCTTGCCGGAAAATGCACTCAATGGAACGCCCTATAGAAGCAATGTCCCCCGGCCCCTGTCGGCGGCAAGCTCGCCTCGCAAATCAACCGAAAGCAGCGAGACACCACTTCGACCTATCGCACATAACTTACCACACACTTCACCCCCACAGGGTCATGAGCGCCAGCCTCCCAGACAAGACACTCGGCTTCCAGCTCCGTTCCCAGACGTAAACTATATACCACCAGATCCTCGCTTCTCGAAGCTTCAAGATCGGCGGCACAAAGTATCTCTCCTGGTGGACATATGGATTTTTACTTCTGGCTTGTACGCTAGAGCTAAAGCATTCGAGGACGCAAGAGAGGCTGTCGCTGAAGCCCTGAAGTTAGTGGAGGCTTTCGAGAATGAGCTGTCACTAGAGTTCTCGACAGCCAAAGCGCTCGCCGACAAAGGCTGGGGAGGCGGCAAGAGTATCGAAGAACTATGGGCTGATGCCTTCACTGCGGTATGCTCACTCCTGAATTGGTCTCACATTACATACTAACGATTCCAGCGCGGTGAACTTCTCGTAGCTCAATCTCTCAAACACGAAGCACGCACGGACTTCGAGCGGGCACTTCTGCACTTTCCAGATCATCCCCTGGCCGTCGTTGGTTTGTCGAATATTCTGCTCGATATATACTGCCAGGATATACCCATGGAGCCCACAAGAGCTACGGAGATCACTCCGCTCTCTCCTACACACGCACCTATCGTTACTCAGACAAGCAAACCTCCAGAGCCGAAGAAACACCATCTCACATCCCACACTCCTTCAGCAGAGAACCAACTCTCCCCGCCGGAACTGAGCCGTCTGGCAGCACGCGACCGCGCGTTTGGTCTGCTTTCGACGCTGACGAAGCTTGGTGCTGGATGGGACTACTCTGAAGCGTGGTATGCACTAGCAAGGGCATATGAGGAAAGCGGACAGGTAGAGAAAACGAAGGAAGTCCTGTGGTGGTGTGTTGAGCTCGAGGACACACATCCAGTAAGGAATTGGCGGAGTGTCGCTTTGGGTGGGTTCGTGTTGTGAGTGACTATGTTGTGAAAGCGAGCAGATGTAGTGGTGTATAGAAATCTGTGGCCACCAACAGTCGCAACTGCAATCGATCCCTCCTGATGGATTGGATACTATTTTACTACTAGTGCATGTTCCAAGGCTCTTTTCACCTCGTTGAAAGTATCCATGAATGCGTGGCTGAGGTGGACGAATGATAAGCACAACTCGACGTAAACCTGCCCATTTCCTTGTTATTAGAAAGGGTCTTTCTATATTGCTAATAGGAAGTACTCGAGGCGAGTTTGGAGACTTCCAGCATGCTTTTATACTTTCAGAAAGGCTTCATTATTAAAGCTATAGCTAGAACGCGGGCTATCGCCTCAACCACTTTATGCTGCGCATCAGCGACCCCGCGCGCACGCTGCACTTCTACACGCGCCTCATAGACAGGCGCCTCTTCTTCAGCCGCGACGTCGGACTCATGACGGTGTACTATCTCGATGCCCGTGTTCAGCCGAGCACCGCACTGATGCAATGGCCTACGCGTGGGATACGAATTCGCACTCTGTTCTCACGGGTCGTTTGGGTTGTTGGATTTTGCTATTATCGTGTTGGTTGGAGGGCTATAAGTTGGAGTATACCGGCCAATGACGGAGAATACTGGGTCTGTAAAGCCTATGGCTCTAGAGGCACAATCTCGAGCAGAAGGTGTAGGTCCAGGAGAGAGAGGGCATTGCCAGTCGAGGAAGGTTGCGCAAGTTTCTAGACAACTTGGCTCGCCTTGGGACCCCAAGGGACACGATGGCATTGGAGCATGGTGATTATGTGCATTCTATCGGACATGATGGCATTGCAGCCTTTTCATCGCACCGGACATGATAGTGGGTGGTCATGTCCATCCACGGGACATGATGACATTACCACCAGGCTCCAGAATTGGGCAGAGGTAGCGAGACTTTGAACATATACTCTGCTCAGATGATGCTGTCTAGATGCTGTCATTCCTGTTCAAACTTCTCCCGCCGGTGGTTCTTTCTTCAATAAGCAAAAACAAGACTTCAGACACTCGAATATAACCTACATCGCAGACCTACAAACATCAGATATGCATCTTTACTAGTCTGTTGCTTCTCTAGCTTGGTTTGTTGTTCCTCTAGCTTCAGTCCACAACAGATTGTTCCTTCCTAGCTTGACGACTGCTTACGTAGCAGGAGGCTAGCATGCACGTGGGTAGGCAACACATATAATGTGTTGCTGCTTAGCTTTTCTTTCCTTGTCACTTCGGTGACGCTTGGATAGCGGCTTGTCTTAACTGGCTGTCTGCCGAGTCTTCGTACTCTATTATGGTGTCACTGCTTTTGCAACCTTGATAGCGGCTCGTTCTTAACCGGCAGCCTTGCCAAGTCCTTGAAACCTAGATGGCTGAGCGACGGATCTCAGAAACTATCTCCTGGCGTTCTCATCCCCTAGTAACAGAATTACACCTCGTTGTAGTGCATCATTATGATGTGCGGGTGCTGGGGCTTTCTACTAAGCTAACTCTATAAATTACCATTGCCTGACTTGCAATTGAGTAAGTTTCCTACCATTTCCCAGTTTCTCTGTGCAAGTGTACTAACACTCTTGGTTTTAAGGTTTTCACGTGCATCTCTATCATACGACACGGGCAAGCCTCACTGTTACATGAGGGCGGTGGAATATTTCATTCAACAGAGGGAACAGCGGTGTATCATAGCTTCGGTCTCTTACTTTGAAGCAGTTGTTATTTTACTCGGTTGCACGTATCTCATAGCTCTATTCTTTCACTTGTAAACACCACGTAGAGTAGCAATATACAGATAACATTTAGAAGATAGCCTTTGAACATACTCTGTTTTCTATTGAATTGTGCTTTACTGCTAGGTAGAACCGCGTAGCACGTAGTAGCACCTCTCGTTGCTGTACTTACTTACTTACTTTAAGGAGAAAAAACTGTTTACAGAAAGATACAAGTAAGCTTAAGAAGAAAACAAATTAAGAACTTTAGAATAGGAAAAAGACAACAGCAGGGTAGAATAGAGCATAAGAAGAAGAAGAAGAAGAAGAAGAAGAAGAAGAAGAAGAAGAAGAAGAAGAAGA
>SAUA01000111.1:0-111706 GCA_004335185.1 Phoma sp. RAV-16-625
CACCCACTCTCCAACCAACCCCCCGCCTCCGCGCCCTTGACACCCCACAGCCTCGCACCGCCACCCCAGCGTAGCCAGGAACGCCAGCGCACCCAGCGCCAGAAGACGGATGAGAGTGCGCGTACGGGGGACGCGGGGGGTACCTACACCCGCCAACAACGACGAAGAGGAGGAGGAAGGATTGGACAAAGCGTTGGACTGGGCGGGGTGGGAGTACCCCACCAACCTCTCCTGCCGACGTCCACGGGTCAGTATCTCCATCGGCGACGGGGCAGCGTCGGCGGCGGCGAGTTTTTCGTCAAAGTCCGTGTGCCGCGACAGGAAGGAGCGGGGGTGGTGGGAGAAGTAGTCAGCCTCAGCGTTTGAGTTTGTGCTGGGCATTTTGAACTTCGAGGACAGCGAGTACGTGTACAGTGGTGATGTGGGGTCGTGGTAGGGGGGTCCTAGGTCGATAGCGTGGAAGGCGGAAGACATGCAATGTATTGTAATGCAAGTGTGTATGCTATCGTGAGTGTGAGTGTGAGTGAGTGAGTGCTCAGTGTTGGCTGTACGAGAATCTTTGAAGAATTGAAGCGACGCGCATCTGCTCGAGCAAAGGGGCGCGTGGCGAGCAAGTAAGCAAGCAAGTATGCAAGCAAGGAAAGAAACGAAATAAAAGGGTGCAAGGGACTTTTTCCAACGCGCTCAGTAATGCAAAACTTGGCACCACCCAACGCACCACGCAGTGGAATGTAAAGAACATTGTAAATCACATGCCGCCGTACAAGTACACAGCATCTCGTTTCCTGCCTACCGGCCTATCTCATTACATACTATAGGAGAGCGAAAAAATGACTTGGTATAATTCCGACCCTTTCCCGGGCCCGTCATCGTGCGCCTTCAAAGAAATGGCCAAAGATTCCATCCGCCTAGATGTTTCTCCTCGACATGGCTCGTATCTGTGTGCGTGCCGTATCCAACTCCTTCGACTGCAAGCAGATATCGTCACTCAAAAAGAGAAAAAAGTAAAGAGGAGCGTATTAAAGAGCATATACGTAGAGCAGGCCGAAGCGAAACGGGGTATGGGGTGAAGGAAGAAAGGTCGTGCGGCCGGCGTGCGCTCACGAGACGATCGGGGGAAGTGGCTTGTCTTGTTGGTGCTCCAGCTCCACTTCGTTCACCGAGCTGGTGTGGTGCGAGCCAGTCTCGGCGTAGTGGAGCAGCGCTTGCGCACCGTCGAGGCCAGAAATGGCGAGACCTGACTTCTCGTCCTCTTCGTGGATGATGCTATCCTGTAAGCTCTCCTTGCCAAGCTCGCTCCTCTTCTCGGCCTGGCTAGAGGCAGTCTCGGCGTCTTCATCGTCCATCAGGTTCGGCGGACGCTGGCGCATAGCGCGTGCCTTCTCCAGCGAAATCGTCTTCTGCTGATATGTGGTCGTGAAGGGGAGGCCGTCGTCACGGTCAATGGTAGCCTTCATCAGGGCTGCCATCCAGAGTCGGCCCACCGCAAGGCTGTCCACGGCAAAGTAGTGCACAATGGGCTTGGTAAATTGTACGCCTTTTTGCAGGCCGGCGCGTGGCGGTACGAGCTTGAAGATGAACATGCCGTCCATGTTTTCTTCAATGCCATTAGCAGCATTGGCGCTGTCTACCGATGCTGCTGTCTGGATCGTGGCATTCTGAGGTGACGACGGCGAAGACGCGGCGCGAGTTATGGAAGCGTGCAGACCGGTCATTCTTTCGTTGTTCGCAGGCAGAACACGGTGGGACGAGATGTCGATGAGGCCCTTCTCTTCAGTGTCGTTTTCGCTGTAGTAATACGACAGCCGTCGACCACGCAGCACGAACAGTCGGGTCTTCCATGTTGTCATCAGGCTGGAAGACTTTTTCTTCATCCAGCCGCTGTAATCGCAGTTCTTCATGGCCTCCTGTGGGGAAATCTGCTGGCGGCCCTTGAGGTAAGCACTGGTGCCGTGCTTGCTAGCCTTCTTCTTAGCGCCGTCCTTGGTAGCCGTGGAGCTGCTGGTGTGCCGTCTGTCGCCCTTGTCAAGTTCAAAGCTCTTCGACACCGATGTACCAGAGGGTGTGCTGGATCCAGTTCTTGTCGGTGACTGCATAGGGGAGTCCTTGTTTGACGAAGGCGCCACATCCACTGCGCTCGCGTTCGCCCTCTCTCCGCCGGTGATGGCATCTGATATCGCCCGGAGACCAGCCGTGCGCGATTTTTTTCCAAAAAAGGAGTTGGATTGTGTCGGTGCCGCTGGCGGAGGCGATACTCGGCCAGTCGATGATGTCTCGCTTCCCGGAAGGGCGGGCGAGTTGGCAATGGCGTCAATGCTGTGGGTGTCGTAGCTGAGCTTGGTGACCGTGGGGGGTGTTTCGTTTGTTGGCTTCAGTGGGCGTACAGCCTCAATTGCGCTCGAGCGATCACTCTTGATGCTGCCCCCGAAGTACTGCTTGGCAGCAGGAGAAACAACGCTGTGCCTCATAGCCGAATCGGCACTACCAATCCTGCTGTGGCGGCGGCTGTACGAGGTGCTGACACTAAGGTTGCGGGTGGGACTTTCCTTTTTCCGAAGCACATTGCGGTTCCTGCGGTTGTCCACCTCGCCGCCGGAGAAGTAGCCCCTGTCGACGTCATCTGCCGGGTTCATGCCCGCTTCTCTCAAGTCAAAGGCTGTTCCGTTGGTGCTCAAGGCGTGGATGTGGTTTGAGGAAGCTGGCCGTTGCAGATCGTGTGAAGTTTTCTGCGGCGAACCCATGGTCCAGTTGCGGTCGAAAGATGGGGCTTTCCGGTGTGCTGAAGCGACCGGGGCTGTTGACGAGGGCTTGACGTGGCCCGGGGTTGGAGGATTTACGTTGTAGTCGATTGAAGAATGGCGCCTGTTGTGGTTGAGACTGCGCACAGAAGCAGCCGAGGGCCGGCTGGCGAGAGGTGGAGAGGCTGGAATGGTCTGGATCAGGGGGGATGTTGGCTCAATGGTGGAGCTGGTGGAGCGTCCTGCCGAGGACATGGCGCGTGGCATGTTTTGGCGGGCGGAGTTGCCTCGTGAGCCCATGCTCTCTCTGAGGGTGGGTATGCGAGGGAGCATGCCGGCGCCGAGAGACGAGGCGCGGTGTCTGGTGGTGGTCTCTTCGATGGGCGCAAAGTCCTCGAGGCTGTCGAGGGGCGTCAGGGCTTTGGCAGCCTCTTTGGCGTTTCTGACTTCCTGCTGGAGGGCGTTGATCTTCATCCAGGTGCGCAGACGGGGGCCCATGGGTCCGAGATCGAATTCCTTCATGAAGATGAAGTTGCGGTCGACACCGAGCAGGGCTTCACCGTCGATGTCCTGATCCCTGAAGACGTCGCAGTGCTTCTTCTCGACACCGACGTCCTCGAGGTACTCGGCGACGCGGGCGGGCGACCAGATCTTGACCTCGTCCTCGGTGTGGTAGCTCTGCTCTTCTTCGTCCGTCTCCTGGCCGTTGATGTACGAGAGGCGGTGGTGGCTGCTGTACTCGCTGCTGGAGTCGTTGTTGGCGTTGGCCTTGAGGTCGCGCTGGACGACGGCGCTGTGGCGCGGGGTGCTCATGTCGGTGATGTGCTCGTCGATGACGCTCAGCGTCTCGTGCATGACGGGGCTGCCAATGGCAACGTCTTCCGAGGGCTCCTCGCCGTTGAGCGTCATGCTGATGGTGCGAGGGGGCCCGTTGAGCGAGGTCCTGCGGGCCATGTCGGTGCCGGAAGCGTTGGAGATGTTCAGGGGCTCTGTTGGGCCCTGGGCGAGGGGCGGGGACTTGGGCGCGCTGAATAGCTGGGTCGTGGTGGTGGTGGTCTTTGGGGGTTCCGAGGTGGCGGTGCCGGGGGCAGGGGGCAGCTGGACGGGGGTGTGCTGAGACATGGCCGAGGGCGTGCGCGCGTGTTGGGGGAGGGTTGGAGTGGAGGGTGCGGGGACTGGGGCTGGTCGCGTGTAGACTGGTACGTGTTAGCAGAGCAACTGCAGGGCGCTGGATGCGCGGGGACATGTGAGGAGCTTCAGGCAGCTTCAGACAGTGTGAGGGCTTCACAAACCTTCGGGGAACAGGCCATTCTCGCCGCTCTCCGTGTTCCTGCCCAGGAACCAGCCATCGCCAAAGTCGTCGTCGCGCTCAATCAGCTCAATGCGGTCGCCGCGTTTCAGGCTGAGCTCGTCGGGGCTGCGGGCAATGAACTCGTCTGCGGCAGGGTGTCAGCAGTGGGCGGGAGGGGGGATGGCAGCGCGCGTCGGCGTCGGCGGTCGGCGGTCGACGTTGGACGGTCGACCAGGCGGGGAGAGACTCACGCACGACGACCAGCACGTCGCCCGGCCGGCAGTGCTCCGTGTGCGAGCGTAGTCCAGAGACCATAGCCATGGCCGTGGCCGTGTTGGGCCGAGGGGCGGGGTGCAGGGACGCAGCGGGGTGGCAGGCGGCAGGCGGCAGGCGTCGGGGGGTAGGGAGGTGGTCGTTGAGGTGGGCGTTGAAGTGGTCGTCGAGGTGGTCGTCGAGGGCGCAGTCGAGGTGGAGGCCAAGCGTGCCCGTGTTGGTGCAAGTCAAGCGTCACACACACGCACAGCGCTCAGCGAGAGTGCATGGCGGAGGGAGCGAGTGCGGGAGCGTGGGCGCTATGGCCGCTGGTCGCGCAAGAGACCAAAAGGGTCTTTACTGTGTAATCGTCGTTATGCGGCCTGAGTCAGATGGGCGGCTTCGAGGATGGACCCGGGCGCGCCGTTGTTTTGTTCGAAGGGGCTCGAGGGAAGGGGTGCAGACTGCAGTGGATAGGCTTGCCAAAGTGTATTGACGTGGTGCGGCGGCCATGGTCACTCGGCCTATTCTTGGACGTGGCCGTGGACGTGGACGTGGGCGGCGAGGACAGGCCGGCCACTCAGCGCCCACCCAGCGGCCTGCATGCATGAGCTTCCTCTTTGGTTTGATTCATGTGCTACGTAGCACCACGGACAGACAGACTGGACGACACGACACTTGCCTGCACGCATGCATCCTGTCCTCGCAGCACCGCGACCAGCAGCAGCACCGACCGTCGTTGTTGATGCCGCCCCGTTAGCGCCGCGACGACAGCTCGTCGCCCGTGTCGCCAACGTCGCACATGACCAAACACTTTCCCTCCAGACCCACCCGCGCCTGCACCCTACACCCTGCCACCTGCCCGTCCGCCCGCCCGCCCGCCTTTCACCGCGCCTCTCTCCTCTGTCCAGGCCAGCACAGCACCAGCAGCAACAGCACCGCGCCGGCCTGTCGCCCTGCGATCTGCTATCTGCTATGCGCCCCGCCCGTCGATAGTCCGCCCGCGCCCGTGGACATGCTCTCCCCGCATCGCTCGCGCTCCTGGCACTGGCCTCTCGCTCTTCAGCCAACGCAGACATGCCCACCCACACATGCCCACCCGCCCTGCCGCCCTTCTCGGCTGAGCGCTCCAGACGAAGCATGACCGCTGGTGCGCGCGCCGCCACCCAAGTCGACGCCAGCGCCCATGCCACCGCAACCACGCTCAACTATGCCCTGGGCACGCGACACATCAGGCCGTGGATGACCGTCCCAGCCAATGCACCCGCCGCCGCCCCCTCGACCCTCGCCGCCATGCCTGCATCCTCCTCTGTCGAGAGAAGCTCGGCTCCCACACAACAGCCCTCGCTCGACGTCAACAAACAGCGGCACGCGACACACACCGCCAGCTCCGCCAGCTCTGCCCGCCCTGCCAATGCGCCCTCGGTCGAGCGCCTGCCGTCGTCCAACTCGACGTCGCCGCAGCTCGCCAACATGGTCACCGATCCTCACCGCGACTACACCCACGACAATGCACACATCACCGTCTTCCCCTCCCCCACCCCGAGCGAGGAAGACACACCCACACAGCCCCTGTCCGCGCCGAAGCGCCCACTCGAACCAGACGCTTCCACGCGGGACAAACGCCCTCGCCTCGACCATGCACGCCAGGCACCCACGCCACAAGAATCATCTCGCTCTCCAGACCTCCCACGACGTCCCTCGGCACCGCAAACACAGCGCCCAAGGGTTTCGTTCGGTCAGACATCGAGTCACATTCCTCCTCACTACCAACATGCAAGTCGACAGATGGTCTCGCCACAGCTCGTCCAAGCTGCCCAGCACTGGGGTCATCCTCCAAACTCGCCCAGCAATTCGTCCACTTTCCAAGACCGCCTTATCGCGAACCCACCGCCGGCCCAAATGCACGCCAACCCTGTACCCTATTCGCAGGCTTTTGGGAATGTACCTAGTCACAATGTAGCCCCCTCACAGCGACGTCCATCCAATCACGGCGATTGGTATTCGCTCCAGAGTTGCGCACAAATACTCAACACCTTCCGATCCTTGTACTCGTCCCATGCCCTCAACTCTTGTGATACCCAACGTTTACAGGTCCTGGATCAAGCGATCGACTCGCACGATTGGGCGTACGTGACGCTGCATCAGTACTATTGTTTGCTGACTTGTTCGCCGCAGTCGTTGCCTTTGAAGCTGCGGCGTAACGGAAGCCTAACTACAGCCTATGGCTTGCTACGAGAAGTCCTTCTTGAAAACGCCTTCCTCTCACCGCCTGTCATCAACTTTTTCTGCGCCTTCCCCTACCACGTCGACCACATGGCTGCTACATGGCCGGCAGGTTTTCAACGAGCCGAGCACGCCTTTTCCATGTTTGTCTCCTACTCGCCAGTGGCGGTCCAACTGAAGTCTGAGAGCGAGAGGCGCAGGCTTCCACCTAGTCCTTGCGAGATGGATAGCTGCTTCATTGCTTCTGTAGTGTTCCAGCACCTCCTTCTCAGGCACATTATCCGTACTCTGTGGGCAGGCTACCCGGACTTTCCAGTGAAGCGCCAATTCGAGGATCGTCTAGTGCAGGCTTGGGACAGCCTTCGGTTATCCTTTCAACAGCGAAGACCAAGTAGACAAGGCGATGGTCGCGAGCAGGCAGAGCACGAATTTCGAGCCTGGAGCACTGCATACACCCAGCATTCCGTCTCGTTCCAGACCCTGATGCGTAGTGAGGGCTTCCAGCAACTTGACTCACTCTCACCTCCCGCGCGTCTGCAACAACAGCGTCTGCAACAACAACCACAAGCTGGCAATACACCCACGGAAGACCTGACCATGTCGCGCCGCCTTCAACAGCAGCCACCGCAGTCGTCTCACACCCGTATAGCTTCGCAAGTGCGCCCGTCTTCCTCTTCGCGGCAAACGGCTACCCCATTGCTTCCACAGCCTGGCAGGATACAGCCGCAGCAACGGATTCCAAACCCATCGCGTTTCGGCCTCCATCAGGCTCATGCTCGCAGTCCAGTGATAACCGCTGCCGATCTCACTTCTCCAGTCTACTACTTTTGGCAGGGATTCGTCTGCAAGCCACAACGACTCTTCAATCCAAACACCAAAATTGAGAAGATGACCTTTTCTTTTTCCGCAAAAGAAATGGAATTCCTTGCGAACGCGATTGCTGGGCCTGTAGGCGCTCCCGACCAAAGATGCGTCGACAAAAACCACAAAACGATCCGACTGCGGTGCGTCAAATGGCCTTCGCATGAGCCACCGACAGACCACCTTTGGGCTGTGGCCGAAACTAGCTGGATACCTTACTCGTACTTTACCTTCAATGAGTCATCTCTGCAGCTTCGGAAGAAACTTCACCACGGAAAAGACCTTCCTGTCGATCTAACAGGTCTTGTACGAGTAGGAGAGAATACGCTCGAGGTATCGGTCATGGGTAATGCAGACGACACAACACACCGCAATTACCTGGTTGCTGTTGAGTTCTTGGGCGTCACGACACAAGCGACCATCATGACGCGCTGTCACGACAATCGCATACCAGCTGAGAAGACTGTTGACGACATCAAACGAAAACTGTGTCCCAGTGGCACCGATGATGACGACATTGCCCTTGTGGAAAGCACGCTCACTATCAACCTTCGCGATCCCTTCAGCGCGTCCAGGATTTGCGGCACGCCTGTACGAAGTAGAGCTTGTCTGCACAATGAGTGCTTCGACCTCGACACCTTCCTCGAGACACGCCCACGAAAAGGCAATGTATCGGCACATGACCAGTGGCGATGTCCTATATGCAGAGCAGACGCACGGCCGCACGATTTGGTCGTCGACGAGTTTCTTGTCGAGGTGCGCGACGAGCTCGAGAGAAGAGGTCTGTTGGAGACAAGGGCCATTGTTGTGGACAAAGATGGGTCGTGGAAGCCAAAAGCCGAAGAGCGTGATCCAAACGGTGTCCAGGACCACGATACTCCCGAGCCAGACGCTGCGTATGCGACGACGGCAACAAACAGGTCCAAGCTATCCGTCAGCCATGAGGTTATTGATCTCGACAGCGACTGAGCTGGGGCGGCTTTTTCTCTTGTTTCATTTGGGACCTTATATGATTCTATGACCAGGCGTTTTGCGGGAGAAAGGGAGTTTTTGGATGCGATATATATACCCTGGTCTGTACATACCTATTTCTGTGTATGACTTTCTTTCTTTTGGTTTTTATGGATGGTAAGGACCGTTTAGCGAGCGGAGTAAAAGCAAATACCCCTTAGCTTAGTGCTTTTGTATAATTCATGACTTTACGACCGTATCACTATGTTTTGGTTCCAGTCACGCGTCAATAGATTCTAACGTCCACACTGCGCAGGTCCGACTTCATCTTCGTCCTAGCGCGCTATCGCTGGCCTGAAATGAGATCTTCGCCTTGCGCTGCTGTTCCGCCTACCTCTTTGCTCTCAGCACTTGTTCCAATCCAACACAAGGCAACAGGGTCGCGTCCCACGGCCCCACACCAAACCTCACGTCATCACGCCGACGCGCCGTCTCCACTCCACATGCTCTCATCCCCGAGACCTCGCGCGGCACATGCGCAGTGCGGGGATCCCCACATTCGGCACATCATGGAGCCCACTGCTCCCCACATCCAGGTCTGGCGATCATGTACGCGTACATGGCTTTAATAGAGCGACTACCGTTGCTGAATGGAGTGAGCGAATCTTGTGCGTCCCTGTAAGAGAGCAGAAGAAGTGAACGTCGGTATCAAAAGCGCCATGACGTTCGACGATTTCAAAGGGAAACTCACCCCTGCAGTATGTACTTCTACCTTCTCCATCTATGCCTTCCCAAGTTCCCAAGCTGACACGACACCACCAGCACCCCAGCCGCGAGACATCACCCAACCGCGGCGCCTCGGTGCCGCAAATCGACGCCATCCCCAAACCCTGCAAACCGCTCCGACAATGGCAGGACGAGCAGGGCATCGACCGCGCCGCGCAGATCAAGCTCACACAGCTTGTGCATATGCGGTACCAGCACCCGGACCTGGAGGAAATCACGCGCTTCCTGCGCGACTTTGGCATGACGCTTGCGCACAAGACGGCCGATAGGCGCTGGTTCAAGGGCTACGGGTCAGACCAGTATGTCTACTACGCGCAGCGGGGCCCCAGGAAGTTCCTCGGCGGCTGCTTCGAGGTGGCCAGCTACGACGAGCTGGAAAAAGCCGCCGCCTTGCCCGCGGCAGGCGGTGCGGCGATTGAATCCCTGACTGACGCTCCTGGGGGCGGACACTTGCTCACCCTGCATGACCCCGAAGGGTTCCCCATCGCGCTGATGCACGGCCAGGAGAGGAAAGAAGCAGGCCCGTACCCCGAAGTCCTCACCACAAACTACGAAGCCTCGAAACCGCGCATCGCGCGCTTCCAGCGCTTCACCCCGGGTCCCGCCGCAGTGCACAAACTGGGCCACTACGGCCTCTGCGTGCTCGACTTCCCAACCCAACTAGCATGGTACACACGAACCTTCAACATCGCGCCCACAGACATCCTCGACACGCCCGACCCCTCCAGCTCAAGCGGGCGCCGCAACGTCGCCATCTTCGCGCACCTCGACCTCGGCCCCGGTTACACAGATCACCACACCATCTTCCTCAGCAGCGCCGCAACATCCCACGTCCACCACGCCTCCTTCGAGGTGCACGACTTCGACACCCAGAGCCTCGGCCACGAGTGGCTGGCCAAGCGCGGGTACAGCAGCGTGTGGGGCGTCGGGCGGCACATACTGGGCAGCCAACTTTTCGACTACTGGTGGGATACGAGCGGGAATATGATTGAGCACTATGCAGATGGGGATTTGGTGAATGAGGAGACGCCGGTTGGGTTTGGGGAGGCCGGGGATGAGAGTTTGGCTGTTTGGGGGCCAGAGGTTCCTGGGTGGTTTTTGGACTGAGTAGTCGCTCATGAAACACTGAGGTCGATTGAAAGTAGCTCATTGTGGGTATACACTGGTGACCAGGCTACCAAGTAAGCGGGACTTGGAATGTAAAACCTCAATAATAAACGGACGGAGTCAAGCGGAATTTGTATCGATTGTTTTCGACTGAGCGCGTCTAGACACTATCGACATGGTCACAGCTTAATGGAGATATTGTAACGGTCTAGAGCAAGTGCAACAGCAGCCACGACAGCTATGTACGCAACGAGAACCGCCATGGACTGCAGAACACTCATCTGAAGAGTGGGCATCGTCAGGTTAACAAGACCAGTGAGTAGATTTGCAACAAGGAAGACCGCAAGGCCGTTGCGGTTGAAGGCATACAGCACGGTGCTGGTAGCATCTCTTGTCCTTTGGACTTCTTCCTCTTTGCTGGATGCCTTGTAAAGGGTTGGAAATAAAAGGGCTTCGATAGCGCAGACAATGGTGATCTGATAGCTGTTGAACGAGGACACCCACAAGAAATAGGGGAGGTTCGCAAGGCGCCGAGATACGGAGAGGCCTAGACCATAGTAGCTAGTGGAGAAGCAGAAGAGAGCTGTCCATGCAGCAGAGGTTATGGCCAGGCGCCCTAGAGTTGTTTCGCGCAAGATAGTCATCTTCGAGGCATTCTTAGGGAGTGGTTGTTGTCTCGGCAGCGCAGACGAGCCCAAAGACTGGCCAGCGAGGAAGATGGCAAGATAGCCGACGAACGAGAAGATACCTTCACGGTTCTTTGAGAACAGATCTGTTCGTGGCGCAATGAGGATGAAGGCTCCAAGTCGTGTGTTGTCGAGAGCCAGTTCGTAGAGACCTGCAAGAACGCAAGACAATACAGCATAAGAAGGCACCAGATCAAAGGCTGTTTGTAGGAGAGCAGCAAACGGGGGCAGGAAACCGAGCGTGTAGAAGAAGTTCCAGTGTACCCCGTATTCCGTGACGTGCTCAGCGTAGTCCAGACCCTTTACGGAAATAAAGCGGATTGTACCGAGGACAAGGAGAGGTATAGCATGCCTGAACGATGTAACCAAGCGTTTTGAAAGCGACGGTCTCTTGCCGGAACTCTCTTTGAGCGCGGATCGAGCAGAAACCACGCCAGCTGTGAACACGAATGAGCCCACGCCCATGTCCATCAGCGACGTGCCCCAGTTCTCGACCTTGGCGAAGCGCCGCGGAAAGACTGGAAAGTCCACCGCCAGTATTGCGACACATGTCATGACCATCATGGCACCCCTATAGTGTGTGATGAACGGCTTCACCGGGAGAGCGTCGAGTTTCGTCTCTGCAGGCTTGTCCTTCTTCGGTAGTCGTGGTACGTCTCGTTTTGCTGCTGTCGACTTCTCTAGGATGAGCAGAGCAACTGCGGGCAGCAACAGTAGAACGTTCAATGTCCAAGGCGACGAAGAGTATATGGTCGTGGCACAAAGTGTAGCGGCGCAATTAAGCAGGAAATCGACGAAGCAAGCGGCAGGCGTATATGGTACGAACAGTCGCAGTCTTTGCTGTAGAACAGACCAGAGGAGAATGCTGAGCTATAAAATACAATTAGTCTAGGCTTCCAGGGTGAGTTGTGGAAATGTGTACGGTACAGGCATTGCAAGAGAAACACTGTTTACATCGGCGACCGTTCCCCCAGTGTGACCGGTCACCCATGCCTCCTTCATCTCTTTGTACGTCTTTGGCGCCATGTCTTTCTGGCTTGTAGACGCCAATTGCGTGTTGTGGTACTGCAATGGCCTGCGTGGAGCTTGACGCGTTGAGTGACTTGAAGTGCTGGCCCAAGCTCCTTCCCTGCAACTTCACGTCATCGCCTTTTGTTGACCTCACTTTCCATGTATAATCAAACATTGTCACGTCGAGTAGATTCCGCCTAGTCGTACTGTGAATCTGCTCGTGTCTCAGTGCGCTTATGTCTGTAATGTGCTCATTCATAATCTGCTCGTTCACGAGGGGCTCAGTGTTCAAGCTGGCTTCAGGGACGCAAAAACAGTCCATATTGACGGTAACTTCACCACTCTTTTGGGGTGCAGTATCGAAAAAGGAGAGAAAAGAGTTGTTCGAATGAGCTCTTGGACTCGGGCGAATGTACCAGAGTCAAAGTGCGTGACTGCCCATTCTACTTGTTTAAAATACACCCAGATGCTGTCTGGAGAAACAGGACTCATTGTCGTCAAGATGTCCTCCCTGAGAACACCTGTGTCGATATCTAATTGTATATGATGGTAGGTCTCCACACCAAATCTACACATAGGTTGAGCGGCAGTTCTTGCCAGGGGCACAAGGTCGATAAGCTAGTGAGTGTCTCCATTGACCATCCTACATTGTAGGTGACATACGCACGTATAACTAGCCTTGCATTTGTTCCGCTCCGTCCAGGTTCCACAGCTCCGACAAGCTTTGAAGTTCACCTTCACCTTCACTCCCACAGGCGCAACGGTGTCGCGCTAAACCGCGTCAGTGTCAACAACAAACAACACGTCGCAATTATCGCCACACTCCCCCTCTTATCCGGCCTCTACCACACTATCACCTGAATGTGGGCAGTGAAGTCCACGATGTCGACACCGCTTATTGACATTGACGCCAATCCGCGACAACCTGGCTTCAGGGCCATCAAGGATGGCTCAAAGATACCGAGCCCGCCTAAGTTCCAGCGACCTGGCCGTACAAGTGGTCGCAGTCCTTTCTCTGTGAGCATAACTGGATCGCCTTGCTACACGGTCATGCCTCCAGCTACCATGGTTGTCGTGTCGCCCACGCCAACATCCAGGCTACCGCGTAAGTCGACACCGACGCAGGGTGCTTTCTCCAAAAGCTACACATATGGTACCGGGCCTGAGACACCGCGCTCAAGCTTGTCGCGATCTCGGGCTGTCCTCGAGCAGTCTGCGATCGCTGTTCCCCTGAGCTCAGTATGTCAAACGATCTACTACGAGGACACCCAACTAACTTGATAGGACTCTAACAAAATGACTCCTTCGATGAGCTGCAACAAGCCTCTGCCTAGCCCACCCATCGCGCAATTGGTGAACCCACAGAGTCCGCCCAAAGCCCAGCGCACGCTCGTTGATGCCGAGGCCGGCAGCCCTACAGAGGATGAGTGGCCTATCTTACAACCGGAGAATATCTCATTTTCGAAAGCTTCCGCACTGCCAAACAGCGACGGATTGCCACAGCGAAGTATATCTGAAGGATCAGTGCTCCGCCGCAACGGCATTCCCATGCTGAAGAGTCGAGTAACCACACCCTCCTCTGTGGAGAACCGCATACCATCTCAAAAGAGCTCTCTGTCAACTGGAGACGATGACTCGAGTCAAAAGAAATTCAGACAAATGATGGAGCCTCGCACACTCAGCTTGATGAATCCTTATGCAAACGCCTTCCATGCGTTCTCTACCAATACCGGACTCGCAACCGGCAGTCCGCTTTCTTACAAGCAGCGCACTTCACCATTGGTGTTGATACCACCCCGCATAAGTTCCAAGCGTGGTTCTTTGCCCATATCAGACAAGACACATAACGAGGCACACATACTGCATATATCCAATCCATCTCGGTTGGTCAAGTCAGGCTCTACCCAGTGGCCAGCACTGCAAACGGTGGCTGACATTGTCCCACCTGTGCAGACTCCTACCGAAGAGCTCAAAGATCACAAACAGCAGCATCTTGTTGAAGCCACGCATGATGACCTCGCATTTCCTGACCCGACATCTAGGTCAGAATCCCTCTACGGTTCGATTGATAGCATTTCCTTGGGTAGCTTGGCCGCCAGAATATGCCTGGACAACGAGCCAGAAGACCACTATGAAGGCAGCGTTCGTGTAAAGCGTCTCTCGACTAAACCATATTCTGGCCCTACTTTGAGGATCTCTCCAGATGCAGATGCAGTACTTCTTGGCCGAGATGACACCTTTCCTGCCATCCTAGCCTTGTCAAATCATGTATGCGAGAACACTTTGCAGAAGCGCTCCCTCGGTACCTTGGCTGGACAGTTCTCCAGGGAAGTTCCAGGCAAGATGGTTCCTGGCACTGGCTCGCGATCGCTGACGCCCTCGTCAGGAGAGATGGAAGGAGACGAAAGGAAGCCTGTCAAAGTCACGCCAATTAGGTCAATGCAGCCACCTCGCAAACCAAACACAGAAGACCTATCGAAGAGTTCGACTTCACCTGTCGGGATCATGCCCATAGAGATCGGACAAGACGAGCAAGTTAAGAGCTCATCGTCAGATGGATCTTGTGACTCGTTCAAGGTCTCACAGGAAACATCTTTGTCCCGGACCGGGGCGACTGGGGTTCAAATGCATAGCTATGTAGGTGGTTCTTATTGTCTGGACGTACCGATGCTAACCTCTTCTAGGAGACCGGTAACTACTCCACAACACTCCAGGTAGAGATCCCGCAAAAGGCCGGGCAAGTCTTGGGTACAGATGGTGGTCTTCCTAAGTTGGCCGCACGGAAACTCTTGCCCATGACTTGGATGGCGCCCAAATCTGCAGCCTCGACAGCAAGGAACGATAACGCAAAACGCAGCAAGACCAGCCCATTGCTTTCATCCGCCGAGCGCTCCTACAATAGAGCATCGACTTCCTCGTCTCGACCGCCACGCTCCTCGTCATCTAACCTTGCACGATCAAACCCACCGCATGTTGATGCGTACCTACCAGGTCGGTCTAGATCTGGAACGACATCTAAACCTCCCAATGCAAACGATTGCAGCGAGAGAGCCCATAATACTGAGCAGAATGCAGCAGAAGCTGCCTCGAAGATCAAGGCTAAGCACAGCTTTCGTGATATTTTCCACCGACGCAACCCTAAGTCAACACCACAACCAGCTAACAAAACAGACTCAAAGCGCTCGTCTGTCGTAGGAAGTGTCGTGACCCAGCGAACTAGAAATCTCACGCACTTCTCGAAGGTCAGCCTAGCAGGACCATGTGATGCCAGCTCAGAAGTTGAGCAGAACATTGCGACCTCACTGAGCAATGGTACGGCCGGTATAGAGTCTAAACGTCAAGCGGCTCCTGCTGCCATTGACCCCAATTTGCCAGACAACTCTCCACGACCTGTACCTGTTGCTCAATATGACACTGCAACTGTAGTCCACAAGATCTTGGACCACGTCACATCAATGGAAGTAGACTGTCCGGATCGTCTGCGTGGTATTGAAATTGCAGAGGTCTGTCGCACCCTCCATATCCGCTTCCTCGTACTCTGTGAGCGTGTGCTGACCACGCGAATGCTTTAGGCCGTTCTACATGCCGTCGAGTGCTCCCAAGAGGCGAAAATGGGTGCTGAGCTCGCCAGCAAACACGCGCGCGATGCAGAAGCAAGTGCCAAACGTGCTGGCGTTGAGTTGAAGCGGCTGGTGAAACTGTGTGAGCCTGGCTTTGATCTCGAGGCACTGCAAGCGATCAATCAGCTCATCGCGGACGCTAGTGTCCCCGAGCTCTCTGGATCAGCTGAGAAGTAGTCTTCTTGGAGTGTACGTTCCGAGACGGAGTTGTATCACCTGGACTCTGCTGACTGTTGTGGTGTCACGGATCATCATCGCGCTCAGCTTGCACCGTTTGATATACAAGATCGATCTGTTAGGAGATCTGGGCAATCCTTGTCAGCTTGGCTTGCCTGGACAACGGCCTGTTATGGCTCTGTACCGTGTTCTGGGTCAGCTTTACACGCCTTTGGCTTCGCCGAATTGCAATACAACTCCGAGCTTGACCCGAATTTAGGTCTTAGTGGGTTCTGTAGTTGCAATACAAAAGCATTGTTTTGTATCCTGGCAGTTTCCAATTTCTTTTCGATGGAGTGTAGCATACATAGGCCATGCAAAGTGCTGCCATTCATGCTATCCAGCCCATGACCCGTATGATATACATATTATACAAGCCCACACACAAATCGTGACGTATTCCGTAACACAGTGCGCCAAATCGTAAGGGGGTGTTCGTCTTCCTCGTATTCTCTAGACGCAGCTTTCGCTTCCCATCTTCTCTTCCATCTCCGCGCATTCCTTCATCTTTTCATCTTCTTACATGCCTCCACCGAACATGCCCTGGCCACCACCCTGCTTGCCCTGCGCCTCGCCCTGCATCTTCTCGCTGACCTTGACATTGACCTCGAAGAACTTGGACACGCAGCGGTCGAGGCAGACAGACTCGCCCTTGTTGAGATCGGCCTCGCGGTACGATGTGTCGATGCATTTTGCCGAGCAAGACTTGAGGAGACTGTACACATGCGATGTCAGCACGAGTGCTTGGGGTGGAGAGGCGGGGAATTGGGCACGAGACTGGCTGTAGTCGACACTGGAGCTGTCGTGTGGCAGATGGAAAGGGTTTGGAGAGCTGGGAAAGGGGATGGAGTAGCGTACCGGCTGTACATGTCCGAAACCATATCGATCTCGGCCTCTGCTGCTGCGATCTTCTGCTCAGAAGAGAGCTGGGGGCGGCCACCGAAGAGGAAAGACATCTTGTTTTATGTTGTCTTGGAGTTTGTAGAGGTCTGTTTATATGATTAAGAGCTGTTTCGGCGCTGATGGGGTGGCTTGCGTGAGGATGTTGGTGTTGTTAATGCGGTCGCAACACTGCTGAGCGATGATGTCGCGCTCCGCAAAAGATTCGGAGTGAAGCCTGGGGCGCAAAGTGGTACGTGCCCTTGAGACCGTGAACAAGATGTCGTCAGACGCGACTTCTGGACACTGACAACACTCAAAGGTCCGCCCGCTTGGTTCGAAGGAAGATTAATTGGGAAGCCGAAAAACAGCTTTTTTCCCCTCTCGTACGCAACATCAAGCAGGCAATGGACACACGCCTAGATCAACTTTCGACTGGCAGCCAGGGTTGCAGTAAGTCTCTATTTGCGGGTACCTTTTATCGGACACGCAGAGCGCGAACCAATCTCTTGATGCTCTGTCTCGGTACCGTGTTTTGCTTGCACGTAAAAGGCTTCGATCGAATCAAAGCACAGGGCAACCGTCAAGGAACGTAGCTAGCCGATCAGGTCAACATTTGGTGCAGGCCATCAAAAGCACGCCCTACATGCTGACTAGCGATTGATCCAGTGTCCGATTATCATGCGAGAAATATCAAGTAAGTGCCATTATATAGACTGCATTCAGCTCGTTACCTGCAAATCCGTTGCGTGATGTTTGACACTTACTAAGTTCGCCTTGTACTGTGGTCGGCGATGTGCAGAGTGACGGGAGTGCAGTGCCTTGCATTAGCAATGAAAGCTATGCACTTTTCGGTCGTCAGCCATATCTTAGTGTATACTGGTGTACAGACGGACAGTTCGGATCACATCAACAGTGCGGAGCCCTCTCCGCGCGGTCTTGTCTAGAGCCACTGCAAGGTTAGCATGCTTCGGTGTCCTGAAGTCTGGCCGGAGAATATGCACTAGATCTGCCGTGCGCAACGGTGCACTTGGCTGAGCGGAGTAAGGTATGAATCAAGGTCTTGGCTCATGTCTAAGGTACAGATACTCGTCATGCAGGAGATGTCCCCAGGACTAACGACATGCTAGGGCAAAACGCACGTTGGCGTCAAAGGGTATCGAAAGTTGTAACAAGCGAATGCTGGCCGCCCTGCGGCGTTTATGCTTCTGCAAAAACCAAAAATTCCAGAATGGAAAGTTTTCAGATGATGGTAAAGCGCTGCAACGGATAGTTGTCGAGTTGCGACATGTCCTGGATATCAGGAAACCAGTGCTCGAAAAGCGCTTCCGCATCTTCACTCATTCCCTCGTCATTACCTTCTGGCGAGCACTCATAGCATTCGAGTCGACCGATGCGGCGGTATATGTCGCTGTTGGTAGATCGCTGCAAGACCAGGCCAATGATTGAAGATCGGTAAGTCATGCTCACTAGCACGCAGATGAGTTTCTCGCCGTCGCGGAGAGAGTCATCGCCTCGCGGTGGAACAACGTCTGGTGTGAAGTCGACCACAACACCGTTCTTAGAAAGCAGGTATGAGGGGTGCTTGTCGGGCGATCCTATAGACTTGAGCACAACCTCTGTTACCATGGCTGCTGACAGTTCGATGGTATCTCCAGATAGAGGCGACCAGCTTGCGACATCTCCCCGTGATGAAGCAAAAGACACTCTGCATGCCAGATCCATAGCCGATGCAGTGTCGAAGAAAATGGGCGAGCCTTCGACTGATGCCCAAGACCAACTCGGTACAGTGTGACCAGTGAGGGACTTCGATCGCCGGCATCTAGTGCTATCGTTGGGATACCAGAGGAGTCCCATTGTGCTAAAAGTCCACTGACCTGCTACGTAGCCAGAATGAAGAGCAGGTGACAATTGCTTTGCGATATTTGCTATGGCCAATAGTCTGTCCGATTCGTAGGTGATGTTTCGGGCCGTGAACTCGGTGATGATGTAGCTCCAGAGCTGGAGGGCCTCTTCTCGTTTCTGTGAGATATTTTTGGATCCATTGGTAAGGGTGGTCGACGCGAATTGAGAAGTTACGCTTTCGATGTCGTTCATCTGATCTTGTATGCTCCCGTCAAATGAGGGCCGCCTGTTTGTTTCGGAAATTACGCGTCCGAACTCCTGTTTGATCGAGTCGGTAGCACGCGAGTCGAAGGCCGCATCAGCGATTCTGCCGCACTCGCATTGGTATCCTTCCCGACATTCGAGTATCATCTCGCTTTTCGTAAAGTGTAGGATGCGGGGCGAAAGCAGACGCTCAGTAAACGCCCAAGCTCGTTTCAGCAACGGTGTATCCTCATTAGCGTCTTCAGAGATATTGAACGGTAGTTCCCAATCGTTCATGTGTGCACCTTCGTCGAACGATGCCTTGAAACTGTAATGGCTTGGCTGCTCCCTGACATAGATCTTGAAAGCAGAACCTTTGTTATCAGTAGCTTGGATCTTGAAAGGTTGCACTTGGGCAGGAAACAATGGTTGGCTACTGCTGTCTGCCGCTGAGGTTGCAGCAATAGTCAAGAAGGCGTTCCCGAATATCTCATCCATGGTCATCGATTCCTCGAGTTTGGCGGTAGCATCGTCTTGAATGAGACAGAGCGCATCTACCCAGAGCCAGCGGATTCCTAGTGCTCGCGTGAGCACTACCGCCTCTTGCAAAGCTCTTGGCAAACTTGTCCATGGAATGCCCTTCTTGTGTGATTGTATCGTTTTGGTCGTCGTCTTTGGCAGGCCCTTTCCGACACCCCATACATGACTCAGCGCAGTGTATTCGCCATATTCAAATCTAAGCTCTTCCCTGTTGAAGTCGGCTTCATGTAGGCGTACGCTTTCCGAATCGTTTCCTAACACGTCCAGAACTCTTCTCGGAAGCGTGGTCGACCTAGGTTGTCGACATTTCGAGTGGCTTGACAAGCAGGTCTTTAGCAGGTCTCGCACCGTCGAGAGACCTGCGTCCTGCAAAGGTTGGCTCAAAATCTGTCGTCCTCGTCCAATGGCCGAGAAGGATGATTGCCCGTCTACCATCGTCAGCCACACACGTTCTTACTAAGCCTGATGATGTACGAGATCGGCACGCATTCGGACAAGCCGGCGAACGCGCACGCAATGCTCGCCTGTTCGATGGTCGGAGCGGAGACCTACCTCCATCTGTAAAAAATTCAAGCTTTAGATTTGGCCAGCCTGCATGGCCATCGTCGTCATCTTCGTGGTCGTCATCGTCTGGTTGCTCATTCCACCGAGCCTCGACTGACAGGTGATCTTGGCAGCTGCGCCCTTTGACCGACTTGAATGCTTCCGCTGTTATCCGTATGACGCTCTCTTTCACATTTTTGAACCGGTCGTGATGCAAAAGGATACCCTGTAGGAGCAGTGCACAAGCGCGACAGCTGGCGGCACTTGCACGTAGGTTTGGCAAAGTTGTGTCGACCAACTGCGACGCGCCTGTCTCTGTCTCCTCTGCACCGTCAAGCGTTACGAGCTGCTTTTGCAAGCCTTTGCAGGTCGCGCAAACCATCATCGCGTATGTGGAGAAAGGAACGTAGTGTACAAGAGGGTCAGGTTTGTGGAGGGGCGGATGAATTTGGTCACAGGAGGCGCGGGGTATCGAGTGTTTTGTACGCCTGCCATCTGATTGTGACAAGTATTAGGTACTATTTCATCCTACCCTGCCTTGAACTCCTTAGCCACATATTACTAGCATAAATGTAAGCGCGTCCCAAGAACGGCAGTTCAGACGCCAGGAAGTGTCCAGACCCCACTTGAGCCTGTGGCAAGGTCAGCTCCCTCCACTGTCCTTTCCACGCTTGCACCAGCGGGACGCCATCCTGCGCACTCACCATTACGTGCAAGCTCTTCATTGCTAAAACCTCGACCACAGAAGCTTAGCACAAATCGGGTGTTTTGCTACAGTCAAAGGTGCAAGCGAAGGCATTAATATCGAAGTCCAGTGTAGGCCGTCTCACATGGGATCAGTACGAGAAGAAGCGATCGGATCTTCGTATCAAAGATGTGGGTGCCCAAGACCCACCCTGGCTGTCAATCTCCCGCAAAAGCATTGGCAGATTACGCATGACCGTTGCAACTACAAGTGCAATATGTGTTCTACTTTTTTTGTCAGATGTTCTTGTCGACTGTTCGCCTCTAGAGTTCCACATCCAGCTGAGGATCTGGTAACAAAGTGCGCCGCTCAGCAGAAACAGCCAAGCGAAGCAATCGATCGCATCGGACATGTGCGGGGAGCCATGGTGTTCCGTAAGCACGTTCTGTGGCTGAATCACCTGGAAAGAAATCGCCAGACGCAATCAGACTAGACTGTGCGAAATCACGACTGTGCAGGAATTCAATTGGTCAAGACACGATTTGTTGGACCTTGCTCCTTTAAAAGTGTCTGACTTGCAGCTCTTGTGCGGCACCCAGACCAATGCTCGGATTTCGCCAAGCCATATCCCATTCGCAGCGGCTGCCATGAAGACGATGGATTGGTACACTACACTCTGTTGTTGTCAGATTAGATATCGCCACATGGGTGCATCTCAGACAGAGGTGTGATTACAGTATCGAAAAAGGGACGGTTTCGCTCAAGTGCTTATGGCGGTCAAACCCAGTCTCAAGTCGAGTAACAATGGTGACTGCGCCCTGCCACAGAGCGCACGATGGCCTGCATAAGAGTCCGATGTTGGATCTTGTGGCTGCTCACACTACATCACTCCTTCAAGCAAATCATTCTTCATCTACCATACGATTCGAAGGCAGCTATGCCCAATCAACGGCAAACTCGAGCGCCTCGTCACAACTGCGTAGCCTATCAAGTGGTTCAGTTACTCTCATACTAAAAGGATGCATGCCCCCTTATCAAAGTTGTGCGACAGGTAGCCAACGGGCCGTTTGCCTGGTAAATCAAGGCTTTTCAGAGCTCGTTAGTTTGAAGCATTTCATGAAATCTTAGGCTTTGGCGGCGAATTATTAGCTCCCGGAGCCTTTGGTCGATGACCGAACTGTTCCCACAACGGTGTTGCACGTGTTTGCGTATCTGTTTCCAAAGGCACAAACGACAGGTAGTTGGTACACAGTACAGCAAGATCTTTTGGGGACACGAGTCATTTAGCGCTATTGGTATCGATAGTGTTCCATGTCCCTGCCCCTCACCAACGCCGTCGCCAACCTCAGCTGCCAGAACATCCGCTAAAGGTACAATGGCTCAGGTCGTGGACTCATTACGCCATCAAATAGCATCTCATGAGGCTGCACTGCAGGACCTACGACAACAACTAGCAGAGGCAGAACACAACCAACAGCAGCAAGAGAAGGTTTTGCGTCAGAAACCGGAGTTGTCTGATGACCCTCTCGACCATGATATGAATTTTGGAGTCCCGGATGACTTCCGCTCAGAAGTTTTTGCGATCCTGGACCAACAGCACCCAGTAGTGGACAAGAGCACAGCAGAAACAACGAGATGGCCTCTCGAGCCGACCGAATACAAAAGGTATGGAAGGCAGCTGATCATGCCTGAGATTGGGTTGCAGGGTAAGTTGGGCCAGATCCAAGACTTGTACACAAGACCGTCGAAACTGATGCAACAAATTGCAGGGCAACTCAACTTGAGGGAAGCTAAAGTGCTCATCGTAGGTATAGGTGGTTTAGGATGTCCAGCCGCGGCTTACCTTGCAGGTGCTGGAGTTGGCAGCCTGGGACTTATAGACGGAGACGTCGTCGAGGAGTCCAATCTCCACCGCCAAATACTCCACTCTACTGCAAGGGTAGGGATGACTAAAGTCGAAAGCGCCATGGTCGCCCTGAACTCGTGAGTATACGCTGAGTTCGATCGACCAAGCATTAACATCCGCACAGGCTGAACCCGAACATCAAGCTCATACCGTACACATCTCGCCTCACCTCAGACGTTGCACTGGCCGTCTTCAAAGACTACGACCTAGTGCTTGATTGCACAGATAATCCAGCATCACGCTATCTTATTTCAGACACCTGTGTATTGCTTGGTAAAGCTCTCGTGTCAGCATCAGCACTGCGTATTGACGGCCAACTCATGGTACTCAACAACCCGCCTCTACCAGTGGGTGACGTGAGAGGTGGCCCCTGCTACCGGTGCATTTTTCCTAAGCCACCACCGCCAGAATCCGTTACTTCTTGTGGCGACGGAGGTATTCTGGGACCCGTTGTGGGTGTCATGGGTGTGCTCCAAGCTTTAGAGGCGATCAAGGTTCTGACTCAGAAGTCTGCCACAGCAACGCCAGTGCAGGCAGAACCACCAAGTCTGCTACTCTTCTCCGCTTATTCAAACCCCATGTTCCGGTCTATACGATTACGTACACGGAAACCAAAGTGTGCAGCATGCTCAGCGCAGTCAACAGTTACACCCGAAGCATTGAACTCAGGAAGCCTGGACTATGTGCAATTCTGCGGGAGCATCAACCCTATCGATGCACTTAGCCCACAGGAACGTATATCTGCTGAGAATTACGCGAAGCTTCGCTCGGGAGTTAATCCGTTTACGGGTACCGTATCGAGCAGGAACAGTCACATCCTCGTCGATACCAGAGAGAGTGTCCAATTCGAGCTTTGCAATATCGAGGGGAGCCAAAACGTCCCTTTCTCGGCAGTTTCTGCGATTCGTGCCAACGCCAACAGTGGCAGCTATGACTCCATGGAGCTTGGAGAGCCAAAATGGGCGCAACACCTCCGGCAACAACCTGATAAGCCAATCTTTGTTGTGTGTCGATTAGGGAACGATTCGCAGGTGGTGGTGAAGAAGATGAAAGAGTTGGGACTGGATTACGGAGGCAAAAGATTCATCGGAGATATTCGTGGAGGCTTGAGAGCTTGGAAAGAGAGCGTAGATCATGACTTTCCGGAATATTGAGCCTCTGCGGCACGTATTTTGAGGCTCCAACGCACGCCAGAATACGGATGATCCAGTTCTCTTCCGCGTCAGATATGGATCGATGATATCGAAGCAGCATGTCGCCCGCTGTCGAGAACCTTCGCGCCATGGCACCATTGAAGTGCTTCCCGGCGCCCAATGAGATTGCGACCTGTAGCGGTCAATCTTGTAGCGTTGGAGTCCTAAGGGTTCATCTCTGTGAAGATGATGACAAGGATTAATTCGTCCGCTATCAACGGCTCAGAGGATGGCAGGAGCAATCAGGTATAATCATATTATAATGTTGAGGTCAACAGTTGACGCTTAACAAACGAGAAGTACGAACGAACGTTGCGCAAACGGAAGAAAAGTTAGGAGATCGCGCAGATGGGGAATCTGTGCTACAAAGGACTATCTTTGGTGGCTCTGGTACTCTGGATCATTGTAAGTCCTCCAGGCCCGCTTTTTTGTTAAGCTCTAAACAATAAAAGATTACAAAGGTCACTTTCAATATGCAGAGCTTGCTCACTGACCTCTTTCATCCTCCATGATCAACATCAACAGCTACTCTAGCACAACAAGGCCCGCCTCTTCTACAGAGCCGGTGATAGATGCTGGCCATTACGGTGGAGTCAGCAAGGACGAGGCACCCACAATGCCCCGAGTCATTGTGCATGTTGTGACTGGGATCGGTATTCGCGTCATCTGGCACACAGTCAATTTGAGCGGGAGATTTATCGTTACACAAGGAGGCTGAGACAATGTCTACTCCATGCTATCATGTCTTCACATCATGACGTGGCCGTCAATTGCATGCGCACCAGTTCAGGCCGAACCCGCTTCGTAAACGTGAGGCGAACTACAACCCAGGGTGCCAAGAGTGCGCTATTGCTATGGGATTCGAATCGAGATGAATGCACGGTCCAACGTATCCGCGGAAGATCAGTGGATTGAGGCAAGGCTGGCTCGGATCTGCTTATGATTAAGAGCGCCACCTAAGTTCACAACGCAGCGATCTTTCTGCAAATTTGACGCTTACCAACGGTCACAATGCGACAAAGGTGCTGAGCATGTGTTGCCATTGGTTCGTGTATGTCTGCAAGACACTGAAGGAGATTAGGGGACAGACTTGAGTGCTGGCGCAACATCCACAATAAACTCTCAGGTAGTGAAAGCCGGGGATTTTACAGGGGTTCCATGCCGCGACTCCAGATCTCGACACGGCAGATCGGGAACATCCGGTATTTCTTATGAAGGGATGGTGGCCCAATCAGGATTCGGTCTGGACTCCAATAGCGTAAGTCGGCTTGCGAAAGTGGTCTGATTTCGTTTCGCATCTCTCCTACTTTTTCAGCTTCGAATCCAAGTGGAATATTAGTTGCAGCATATCTCTGCATTTCCCCAACATCCGGACAAACGAACAATGGGTCAAGATCTCGAACCTGACAATGCCATTCTCTCGGCAATCTTTCCCCACGCCAAACCAGCTTCGGTTACCATCCTCGCCAAAACATTCGATACATGCAAGTTCAGAGTGCAGTTCGACACGCAGCCATGCAAAGATTGGCCCATGGATCTAGTGGTGTACATGGAGCTCTTCGACGAGGTGCCAGTGCTCGAAGTTGTCACGGCTCTTGGAAGAGCTGCCAATCATCAGCTCCCGGGACTTGTACCGGAAACTTATATCTGCGAGAGGGCATTGACTTCTGACGGAAGAGATGTGGAGTACACAGTGGCCAGGTATCTGACAGGAACCGTGACTCTGGAAAAGGTCTGGCCCTCCCTGTCAACCGAGCAGAAAGAGTCGCTAGTGGATGCAGTCGTGACGGCGGTCAAGCAGGTCCACACACTAAAGAGCACGGATCCTGTTGTTAAGAAGCTCTTAGCAGACACTCCGTTCGTAAGCAGTGATGGTGGGATATGTATCGGAGGGCCAAGGAACGGCTACTCGAAAAACGTTCGAGAATTCCTCACGCATCTTGTCGAGAAAAACCAGTTGAGGAGATCGCCCACCTCTGACATTGTCGAGAATGCAGACGGTGTGCTCATTCACTCATCATTGCCAGAGCTGGGACAAGTACTTCTTACACACAACGACATCGAAAGTCTCAGCGCAAACATTGTACTATCGCACAACGACATCGAGCCAAGGAATATCTCAGTGCAAGCTACTACAGCAGAGGATGGTTCCATCAGCTACGAGCTAGTTGGCATGGCCGACTGCCACAAAGCTGGATTCTTCCCCTTCGCATTCGAGACAGCAGACAAGGATCTCTCACTCGGCAACGAGAATCTGTTCCTGGACTGGTACATGCTCTTCAAAGCGAAGACAAGATCCATGATCCCACCTGGAGGCGCATCCGAGAAACTCATCAGAGCGGTGCGAATCATCACAAAGTCGAAGTGCACGCAGCAAAAGACGAGCGTCATGGCCGAGTTTCGCAGACGCTGGCTTGAGAAAGAGGGGTTGGATCTCAGCGACGATGTGCTGACAGGGTGGGAGCGTACGAGTTCCATTAATGTGACGAGGCGGGAACCGTGGGTCTTCTCGCTGGAAGAGAATATCAGATTGTATGACCAGGTAGCTCAAGATTGTCAATGATCATCCCTTATACTGCAAACATATGGCTCATGTCATCACCAAAGCCGCGCACCACTCTCCATCTCTCGGCACGCCATGTCGCAGAATCTCTACTTCGATTCGACTCATTCACCTTCCTCGCCACCCATCCTAGGGATGCGCAGGAAAAGCCGCATAAACTGCCTCGGCGGCACTGGTAGAAGCTCTTCAAGTAGGCTTTACTACTTCGCAGCTTTGAGAGAGGTTGATGGAGTCTTCCTATACCTTCTAGGTTGCAGATGACTTGCAGAACCGCATTGACGACCTCCTATAGGATCAGAGATTGTTACTTATAGCCCGCCTTGTCCACCACGAGAGCCACATCTACTTCACCTTTCCACCCAGTATTCTCATCGCCTCCGCCTCGTCCCACCGCTCCTGCGGCTGCTCCACAAATACCGGTCCCTCATACTCACACCTCAACCTCAGATACTCCACCAACGGCCCCAACACACTCGGATCGACATCCAGCGCCGGCTTGTCCAGACCTTCCTCCGCGCTATACGCCAGCACTACCAACGGTCCGCTCCACTTCAACGCCCCAGATATGTCCCCCAGCAGTCGCTCAGCGGCCTCGTTCTCCCTGAGGGAGCGGTTGTGAGGGTTGCTGTCGTAGGAGATCTGGACCCAGTATGGCAAGTATCGGTTGTGGAAGGCGATAGTCTTTAGCTCCGCGACGGGCGTGTCTGGGAAGAGCCTCTGCCGGTCGAGTGGATAGCCGTTGGTGCCGTACTGCAGCCACGTGAGGAACAGCTTGGAGGACTTGTCCGGCAGGTAGAGAGCGCGGCGGTGTGAGGGAGATGGACGCGCGTCTTGCAATGATACAGATGGCTTGCATAGGAGCTTGTGTTGGGGCCAGTCGCGGGTCTGGCATTGCGGGGAGCAGTAGTGGATGTTTTTGCAGTTGCTGCAGCGTTGGAACATGACGGGGACGTGGCAAACTGCGCAGAGTGGTGGGGAGGAGGCCGTGACTGGCTGTTGGATGTCGATGTAGTCTTCGAGAAGGAGTGGCTGGCCGAAGTCTTGTGGTGCGGTGGAAGGCATTGTTAGGTCGGTTGCGAAAAGTGTGTTGTACTATTGAGGGTTGAGATGTGAGCGTGGTGCTTTATACATGTGATATGTGAATTGTGAAGCAAGGTAAAGGTAGAATTGCAAATAGTAAGCTGTAAGTGAAGGCGATATCTGCAACCGTCAGCTCCCATGGCAAATGACTGCGCGCTAGAAGTGCAAATCACGACGAAGCTATGTAGAATTACAACAGATGTGTTCAATTCGAGTATCATTACGTTCGTTTACTTAGGGGACGATTTCAAGCCCGGGGTATCCTGCATTCTAGTACGCAATCATAGTGCTCAAGCCAGCAGTCTCACGCTCGAAGTTCTTGTGGCACGAGATTGCGTAGGTGTACTGACCGACAAAGTCAGCGGCCTCCTTAGCCATCTTGACGGCCTCGGTGAAACCGTCAGGCGAGACCTTGGCAGCTGTGACGACACCATAGCTGTTCTTGACGTCGGTGCTTGAAGAGAATTCCATCTCGGGAAGCTCCACGCACTGCTTAACGAAAGCAACACCCTCGCCGGTGGCACCGATGGCCTTCAAGTGACCAAACGCCTCGCGGACCCAGTGAATAGCACGCCCACTCTTGCTCAGAGTAGCAACAGATTTTTCACCGCCAGGAATGAAGACACTGTCGTACATGGTCGAGCGCTGGCCCTCAAGGTGGTGATCAGCGACAACACCATCACCGCTCTTGTCCTCGCCATCAGCGAAGATCTTGTTCCTCCTTGGGCTGATCGTGAAGGGCAAAGCACCCTGAGCAGTCAAGGCAGCCTTGATGCCGTTGTATGCGACCTTGTCGTAACCATCCGCGATAAGAATAGCAACCATGCGCGTAGCAATAGTAGGAGTGCTGGGCAAGAAGTCCATCTGAGACAAGCCCTTGGCCTTCTTGTTGTGCTTCTGGCGAGTAGCTTCTTGAGGAATATCGGCACCGACCATCTCAGCGACTCCCTGCGCCAACTCAAGATCGATCTCGACGATACGCTCAACCATACGCTTGTAGACTACAGGGTCATCGCAGTGGTCGAGCTCAAAAGCAAAAGCAGCCTTGATGTGACTCTTCTCGGGCTCCGACATTGAGTTGTAGAACAGCTCCGCCTGGTTCTTGTGCTCCTTGAACTTCCTACTGTGAAGACGCTGCTTGATACCGGCAACCTTGGCTGGGTAATCAATATAAGCACCTTCCTGCTCACTAGCAGGTGGTACCGTCTCGTAACGGTTGGGCCAGTAGTTGACCTTGCCCTTTGTGATGGTATGGCGCATGGCACCGTCGCGGTTGAAGTTCATGACGGGACACACAGGCTTGTTGATAGGAAGTTCCTGCCAATTGACTCCAAGTCGCGACAGCTGGGTGTCGTGGTAAGAAAAGTTGCGGCCTTGCAGAAGCGGATCGTCACTAAAGCCGATGCCGGGAACAACGTGTGATGTGCAGAACGCAACCTGCTCCGTTTGCGTAAAGTATTCGTCAGGGTTCCTGTTCAGCTCGAGTTGGCCAATGTATCTGATTGGGACTAACTCCTCAGGCCACAACTTAGTAGCATCGAGGATGTCAAAGTCGAACTGGTCCTCCTCGCCCTCTTTGATAGTTTGAATACCAAACTTCCACTTAGGGTAGGAGCCAGCCTCGATGGCTTGCCACAAGTCTTTGCGATGGAAGTCAGGGTCCTGTCCAGCAATCTTGAGAGCCTCGTCCCAAACAAAGCTGTGAACACCCAACTCGGGGGTGAAGTGAAACTTGACAAAGTGCCTCTCGCCCTTGTCATTCACAAGTGTGAAGGTATTGACACCGAAACCCTGCATCATGCGGTACGATCGAGGAATAGAGCGGTCAGACATGGTCCAAAAGTGCATGTGAGTGGTCTCGGGATGGAGGTATTGGAAATCCCAGAAGTTCTAAGGGGTAATTAGTAAAATAATCAACAACGACATACTGCTCCGCTGCTCCTCTACTTACATTATGTGCAGATTGAGCCTGAGGGATCTCTGAATCAGGCTCAGGCTTGCCAGCATGAATCACGTCAGGGAACTTCATGGCATCCTGTATGAAGAAAACAGGAATATTGTTGCCTACAATATCCCAGTTGCCTTCCTCAGTATAAAATTTGACGGCAAATCCACGAACGTCGCGGACGGTGTCTGCTGAGCCACGGCTTCCAAGAACGGTGGAGAATCGAAGGAAGACCGGAGTCTCGCGAGAGGTGTCAGTCAGAATGCCAGCCTTACTGACGTCCGCGGCGGACTCGTTGAGGGTGAATTTTCCGAAGGCACCGGCGCCTCGTGCGTGGACGACTCGCTCGGGGATACGCTCGTGGTCGAAGCGGTGGATCTGTGCATGTCAGATTTTTTGCCACTGTATGAGGATGCGTTGGAAGTAAAGTACCTTCTCACGACCGAAAGGGTCCTCCAGGAGCTGAGGGCCCTGCTTGTCCTCGCTGACAGCTGCCAGCCAGTGATCAGTGTCATTCTGTTTGACACCGTAGTCGCTTGTTATCCTGTGGCTCTCGTCGTGGACATCTTTGGTATCTGCGCTCAATTGAGCAATCTTCTTGTTCTGCTCGCCAGCCATACTCTTGGCCTTCTCGGTGATGTTTCCAAGGATTGAGGATGCCATTGTGGTATTCCAGAGAAGCGTGGATACTTTCTAGAGGGATGTGGTCTTTAAGAGTCTGACAGCGAGCCCATTACAAAGGCGGTGGCGCACAATGACAATGTTTTGTTTACGAACGTCATAGCGACGTTTTTCGATACAACTGCCGGCCAAACCCCACTCCTTCGAACTCTCATGCCATGTTTCTGCAACGCGCAAACGGGGATGACTAGCTCCAGATAGCCAATGATATTCTACATGATGTCAAAGCTATCGCCCATTTGGCGGATTCTCAGAACCCCATGTTGATCTGACTGCCGAACGACGCCGATATGGCTACAGATATTGCCGCATGCCCATATCGCATTTCTGATTGGCATCTGGATTCCCCATGCACATGCCATGCTGAATAAACTCGCCAAACCCCGCGAGATGTAGCTCTCCCTAGCTTTCCGCACCAATACCGAACTGCGATAACGTATGTTGTGGACGTGCTGATGTGTCAGCATCGAACCTGAGCTTCTGACGTCAGATCTCAATCGGAAAAGCACGTGTGGATTGCCTGCCCCACCCAAGCTCTCCCATTGCAGAACGACACGACTACAATGCTTTGGCGACAGCGTCTTAGGTAGCACAAGCTACTGTCAAAGGCTTTCAGCTCTGCAGCTTTTTAAAGATAGCTCAGGCCTCGTAGCGCCTTTTTAGGTTGCAGGCGATCGGCAGACTGGCGCGCTGGCACCGATTACCTCCTCCAGTTTAAGCACTATCGGCTTGTAGCCGGCTCTTTCTGCAATCCAGAGGAACGCCAAGACTCCAAGTCCAGAGGGGATAGCCAAACACCCGCCGATGCAAGAGCCGACAGCTGGAAGAGGAGCTGGTGGTACAGGCAGAGTAAACGGCCTCCTATTGGCTGGAACCCATATCCGATCGTCTTTACGAATGGCAGTGTTTCTGGAGGCGAAGGATCTGAATAAACGAGCTGGCCCGATGGTAGGAGTGTGGGCCTTCCAAACGATTGCCCCAGGCGGAGTGATCCATTGCTTATGCGCGAAGGAAGTGGTTCTTGAGAGAGTCCTCACTGCCATGGCATTTAGCGTGGACCGTGCTTCATCGACCGCATTGTCATCAAGACGCTGTCTCCATGGCTTGGCATAGTACGATGCGGTGTGGTAGCGGTTTGTATCCGCGAGCTGCAGCGGGCGTTTGGTCATGCATCCCTGATGCAGCAACAATCAAGTTGGGTGATTCAGCAGCTTACGTGTCAGCCGAACAAATGCCTAGGAACCTAGGCTTGCTTTAAATTCAGACGATCAGCCGGGTTGAAGGATGTCGAAATAAGGCCCGGATGACAGATCGTCTTTCAGGTTACCTATACTTGAAGCATCACAACAGGTTGGCGGCAAACCCAGCAACTGTCTGTTCACAGACTGCGTGCGGCATGATTGATCTGGGGTAGACCGCTTCTCTCTGCAGAAACGTTCATCAAAGTAGCTCTGCAGATCAGCGAATCAACAAAGCTTACTCCTGGTAATGCATAGCCTCTGCTCGTAACTTTCACTTTTACTTTATTTGTGGGTGCAGCCTCTTTGCTAATGTGTAGTGTCGCAGGAATGCAAGTCTGACCGTGCAAGCCGACGTCTGCACATAGAGAGCCATGTCTGCGATCATGACTGTTTATGGAAAGCACGCAGAGGTCGCATTCGAGTTGGCTAGTGCTAGGCCGCTGAGTACTACGTCAAGGATGATTCTCTGGCACCGTGCTGAACATGAATTTTAGTGTGAGTGATAACTCGAATCGTGCTCTTTTATTAGCTGGACGCAAGCTTGTTAGACGACAGTGAAGACCTAGCACTTTTGGCCACTAACCTCTGGTGGCTTTGTGGAACTGCCTAGGTTCTATCATGTCAGGACCTGAAGGGTCGTTCACACACTGTCACTATCAGTCTCTCCACTACAGTTTCGAGCTGACGCGGTGCAGGACTCAAACAAATCATAAGGTCCCGAGAAGAACCGAGCACCTTCCGAGCTGTGAAATCGGAGTCGCGTCCGGTTCAAAGTGCACCTCAGGGGCTTTCCCTCTCGGAGATTCAACGGAACAACTCTCGTTCAAGCTTAGCACATCGATGTGCGAACTGAATGTTTTGAAGATCAACCAGAAATCGCTGTTTCTGCAACAGCCCAAACAAAAGTGAGACAAGATCAGAGCACAAGAAGCAAATTTAGGCATTGACAACAACTTCGATCAACCAACTGTCGAAGGATATGCAGCTTCTCAAGCCAGCTCTTCTAGCATTGGTTACTCTTGTCGAACGGCTGGAGGTACATAGGTTGCGAAGCTGGGCCATCAGGTGGCCCTGGAAGCAAAACCAGGGCCGATCTGTCGATCGTTTTGTAGCTGCCGCGCTATGCTCTCGATGGCTTGCGGCAAAAGCCCCCGTGATGCTCGTTATGCGCCGTCTCTCAGCTTTGCAACGTTCGTCTGTGCGAAAATGCTTTTCCGTCGTCGGCGGCGCCAGACTTCTGCGTCCGAGCTGCTCGTGTCACGCCGGGCCGAGGCGCTAGAGCGCGTTGGGAAATGGCCTGATACCCCTGCCGCCGTTGAGGTACGAGAAGCGAGAGTGACAGGCGACACAGCATATGCCGAGCTGCGTTTGTATCTCTTCAGTATTCGCCCATAAATTGTTTTCAAGACATGGGATTGGCGCAGATGACCTTTCTCCTTTCCTGCCGCATGCGCTCTGACCTTTGGGAAGTGGAGCCATCCAACAGACACGTCAGCCTGGTTTGCTTGGTCGATAGCATGCAACGTCGACGATTGTGAGTATGCAAGCTGAAGGTATACATGGCAATTTGGCAGCCTTATGACGATGCGACCAGCCAAACAATCGATGTTGCGGCCGCTAGATGTGATTCCACCAGCTTCATACTTTACTGAAGTATCGGCAAGGATTGATTCAGCCTTTGCCTGCTCCCTCTCGGCGTAGGCTCAGTAGAAGCTGCCACTTGGAGAAGGATGCTGGAGATTGTCGTCACGCCTCACACGTCGCCAGCCTGTTTGCGACTGCCCTAGACCGTGCGCGAAGCCCATGCAAGGACAGCCGTCAATGTTGCACCCGGCTTTGTTGACACAAGGGAGCTGCCACAACACATCAGTGTGATGGGGCCTTCCATTCGAGTGTTGTTTCTCACGTTTAACGAGAGAGCGCTGCAGCGACCGGGGTGCCATGTGTGAGCGCAGGTGGGGACCAGGGTATGCTCCATTATCAGCCGGGCGAGTAATGCTTCGCCAGTGGCGCCGTCGTCCTCGGCACCCTGGGTGAAGCAGATGGAGCCCCCATCTGGACTCTGGAGGAGGTGGTAAAGATGCAGGCGGCACAAGCACAGTGCTCAGCGATGGCTCGGGCGGCGTGGGAGATGAACAGAATTGCACGACTGGAGTGAGCAGCGAAACGAGCGGTATTACCCCCAGGTGCCTGAAGCTAGGTCCACGAAGTGGCTGCAGTATACGCATCTACATGGTTTGCTGGACAGTAGGCAGGGTGCAATTCACGGAACCACCACTTCATCAGCCCTGCCGTCTAGCACCGGCAACAGCTGGTTCACCAGGCTGCGTGACAGGAGTGGGCGGGCTCTCTTCCGCCTGATCTGCGTGCTAGAGCGCGGCATAGCGTTTGCTAGCCCGGGTAATGTTGGAGAGGGGCGCTCAAAGTGGACTGCCTCTATGGGATGATGGCTCGTCAGTAGCAAGCGCGGGCCGCCGTGCAATGGGTTAGAAGGTGATTGTGCGCGGCAGCGCCAATTTGAAACCCCCCGTCGTGTGTGCGTGTCGGCCACTGGGCTGTCTGCTGTCTGGGGGCACCGGCTGTTTCCTGCGCGAATGCCGCCGTGCTTGCTCAGCAGACCCTGAGGGCTACGAGCTACGAGCTGCGAGCGAGGGGCGCGGACGCGGTACGAGGGAGAGGAGAGGAGAGGAGCCAGCGACAGACGGAGAGCGTCTCGCCGTCCAGATGGCGCGATTGGGCAGAGACTCGCAGTAGGCAGAGACTCGCAGTGGGCACAGCGAGCACAGCGAGCACAACGGGCACCGCGGGCACAGCGGGCACAGCGGGCGTGCAGCAGACGCAGTCGCGCAGGCAGGGGGATCCTGGCCGGCTGCGATCCCTGCTGCATAGTGCATAGGCGTGAAAGGCTAAGGCTCCGCTATGTACCTCAGTCCTTGCCTTTCCGGACGGAGCCAACGGCTGTACACGACTGTCGCACTCTCGTTGCAAACGGGCAGCGGCAGCAATCTAACGTCTGTCCAGAGGTACCGTCAGTCCGGCTCGCTGCTATGTTTGTCTTATAAAACTCTCCTGCTGCCCCGGCTGCCCCCTCTGGAACGCTGCTACCATCCTCTCCCGGCACGCTTCTGTTGTCCGTTGTCCGTTGCCTGTTGTCTGTTGTCTGTTGTCGTTGCTCTGCTCGGCTGCCCGTTTAGCTGGCGAGCTACCATAGTACCTTGACTTGGTCTCCACATCCCGCTGCTGCCCTTGTTGAAGTTCCGTCCCATCTCCTGCCAGACGCCCTGCCCTGTCTGCCCTGCCCGCTGCGACTGCACGCCAGCGTCCAGCGTCCAACAACCAGCAATCCACGATTCTCTCTCTCGCTCTCTCTCGTCGAGCCGAGCTCCGACGCTGTCCCCTCGCAGCGCCTGCGACAAACCCAAAAGGATCCTGTTGTTTCGACCAATCGGCGCGCCCACCCTCCACTCCACCCCGCCGTCCTCCTCCCACGACCCTCAGCGCCGCCCGCACAAGGCGCCCCCCTCCCGCCGTGCAACGCAACGCGCCTTGCTCGCCTCCTCGCCTATTCTCGCCAACATGTGCACCAAGGTCGTACACACGTACGGCTGCGGCCACTCGACAACAGACAAGGCCCCGTGCGCTGCATCGAGAAGCGCAAACTGCGGCGTCTCGAATGTCAAGACGGTCAAGCACGACGAGAAGTGCGATAGCTGTGACCCCTAGAGGTAGGAAGCCTTCGCCCAGCCCTTCCCCGCGTCACACGTGTCTGACAAGCCACCTGCAGTGTCCTACCACCGCCTCCCTCCGGGCGATACCCCATGATGGCCCGTGACACGCAGACCACCCTCTGCTGTCACTGCGCAGGCTGTCCATTCGCGCACGCGTCGCTCGACGTCTTTTTCCTGGGTACAATGAGCTTCTAGGTCAGCGCTCTAGCCACAGGCTGCATTTCACGGCGTCACGGGAACAAAAGTATTGGCGTTCAACGGGCATTTGGGACTACTTGGATCTTGGACATTGCGAGTCCGGCGTTTGGAATACAGGTCGGTGTTGCATGGCACTCCCAACCTTGTATCACTCTACAGTTTCTCCTTCCCTCGACTTGGTGATAGGGCTCCCTTAATTTCTTGCGTCGCGCTACGCGCAGACAGAGGACGCTGCAGGTCCCTTTTCTTTACCGCTTCACCATTTTCATCACCATATCTTCATTTGAGCTCTCGGGCTATAGGAAGCCACGAGACGAGCAAGTCTTTCGAGCCCAAGCAAGTCAATTAATTCAAGCGCGCCCAGGAAGGAGCTTGACCGCTCTGGACCTGGGCAGCCATTCTACCTCGACCGTTGAGCTCGCCTGTGCATCGCGCCAACCCGCGGAATGTAAAGTCAAGACCAATCAAGCAAAGCTGATCTGCCGTACAGTATGCACCACCGTTTTTCGCCAATCGACGTCACTCATGCCCCTCCAGGCTGTGTACGACAAGTGCAGTCATCACAAGCAAGACCCAAAAACACGCCCGGCATCCACTGTTCTGGCACTGCGCATCCATTCGTTCGTTGACACCGGCCAGAACACCTTGTCTGACACCACCACCCAACTTAGGCACGTGTTGCTTGATTTCACGTGCTAATGCAGGCTGGATGGGCTGTATCCGCGAGCCTACTCCAGACATTCGTATCTTACGCTCGGTCCGAGCAGTGATGTGAACAACTTGCAGCGCCCTTACGTACCGAAGTGGAACGAGCCGAACCTATACAGTACATCTCAGTCCTTCCCGGTGCCACTCCAACATGACCCAACATTTCGCCAAGCAACAAGGCTCGCCATCGCCCTTCTTTTCAAGCCACCCTTTTCGGGGCAAGGCCTAAAGCAGCAAGGGCGTTTGGGCTTTCATGTGGTTCTGCGGCGTGGCGGTTGTTGTATACAGGACTGGAATGATCGCCACGTAGCCGAGAATGAGATACATGCGGAGTCGATATGCACAAGCTTCCCAATTCGGCCTCATGCAGTCTTGACAGTTGAGACAGGTCTTCCCAAGCTTTGTATAGACAGAACATGGTGCTCAGGAATGCTTGTTCTAGAGAATGGTAAACAAATTTGAGTGAACCTCCAGCGACTGAGTTCTCTTGCTCAATACGATGAGCGTCGTGCAGTAGAAACAGAAAGTGACTTTCAGTTGTTGGGTGGCGCTAATAGGCTCGATGGTCTAATGTGCGCCCATTTGGATAACGCAGCATGCATACGTCTTCTCCCGCCAGGCCGAGCCCGAGCTTACATATGCACCGGCCTAGTCCCTGGCTCAGTCATCTACAATCCCTCATCTGGTAGGCTCTTCAACGATGATCTGCGGCATGGGCATCGAGACATGAGCCAGGCAGAGACGCCATGCGGCTCCAACTCCGCCGTGATATAGACGTCGTTCCCATAATACCACTTCACGCATGCCACCAGGCTCTGTGTCCTTCCACGTAGTGAAGGCACGATGCACGTGCGTCTCGCGGGGCAGGTTACGACATCAGCAGAGACACACATGTTGAACAGGGACATCATGCAGATATAGGTGCATAGTCACATCTGTTGCATAAGACGGACCTTGTCAAATGGTGCGATGGGCAAGCGCTGCGGTTGGTGCTCTGTGGTCGGCTGGTCGGTCGTTTGATTTTCGGTCGTCGCTGCCCCATTGGGCAACAGGTGGGCGTGCGCGTTTCTCCTTCGTTAACCCCCAACACGCCGTGTGTCTGCAGCAATGTCAATCGATATCAACTGGGACACGATCACGAGCGGTGCAGATGGCTCCGCTCGCGCAGAAAAGATTCGTGCGTTCATCCACGACAGATTTCAGCAGGTGACGTTGCCGAGGTTCATCCGCTCTGTCCACGTTCACTCGTTCGACTTTGGCAGCGTGCCTCCAGTGATCGAGATCAAGGACATCTGCGATCCTCTGCCGGATTTCTACGAAGAAGACGAGGACTGCTCTGATGAGGAAGACGGCGTCGATTGCGTTGACGACACAAATGATGGTGGTGGACTTCCCAATCAGCAATCAAAGTATTCGACGAAAGACCGGCGGATGCGAGATGCACACAATGAGGCCCCCAACACAGAAGACCAAACTTCCAGACCACCAAGCATAGCACTATCTTATCTCAACGGAAGACCGAATGCATTTCGACACCCAAACGAACAGCTGGGATTTCCACGAGTTTCAACACCAGGCATTCCCGGCGGTACTTCCAACCTCAACTATTTCCACCTACCCTTGAGCGCAGGTCTTTCTGGTGCCACGACACCTTTAGCTGCTGTAGCTGGTGCACAAATCCAGGGCTGGCTAGACAACCCTTATGGTCGGCCTACGACACCAACCAACAAGCGTCTCTATCATGCTGCATCAATGAATTCGTTGACGTTGACACCTCAATCGAATCCAGACCCCAGCACCCGACCCTCACCGCAGCCCAAGTACGAAGACGAAAGAAGAAACTCCCTTGTCGAATCAAATGGCTCGTCTTCACAGCAAGACTATGAAAGAACCCCGTCGGCATCACCGCCCAGCATGCGGGAGAGAAGCCCCGAAGACCTCCAGGTTGTGACACATGTGCAATATTCTGGAGACATCAAGATGTCACTGACCGCTGAGATCCTCTTGGACTACCCAATGCCAAGCTTCGTGGGCATTCCACTGAAGCTCAACATCACCGGGCTTACATTCGACGGAGTCGCCATTCTTGCGTACATCAAGAAGAGGGCTCACTTCTGCTTCCTCTCACCTGACGATGCAGAGGCGCTGGTCGGGCGCGAATCTCTGCAAGCAGATGCACAGGGACATGGGCCAACCCTTGCGCAACGACTGAAGATTGGCGGTCTGCTCGAGAACATCAAAGTGGAGAGCGAGATCGGAGGTCAAGGCAGCGGTAAACAGGTACTCAAGAACGTAGGAAAGGTGGAGTCTTTTGTCCTAGAACAGGTCAGGCGTATCTTCGAGGACGAATTTGTCTACCCAAGCTTTTGGACATTCCTTGTTTGAACAATCCAACGCAAGACGGTGGGTCTCTGCGCCGTACGGAGGTATACAAACAAGCGGCCACACGCGATTGACAGGTACAGCCCTACCTGCTGCAATAGGGACATGTGGGACACCGAATCTGTCCAATTTGTGGGTGTCACTCAACCCCTCCTGGATGCTGTGCACCGCTGTCAAAATGTATCTACCCTAGCGTCGCTTCTCCTTCGTTACACCAGCCCACTCTGAGCAACTGTTACAGCGCAGGGCGCGTGTCTCACGACATGAGCAATAGTTCTGCACACAGACTATCCCCGTAGGTAGAAGCCGTTTGGAAAACGTGGGTTGGCGTTTTGGCCACCATTCCGTCAGCGGGTTCTTGCATCTCAGCGTTACTGACAGCGGGAGTGTCCAAATTCAGGCCACGTAGACGCTACACAATCTTTGAAATGCAACGAGAGCAGTGGTCGGGCCAGTTCCTCCAGTCGCTGTGTGCGCGTGTGACAATCATGTCAAAGTCAGTATCCGGCTTGGCACCTCGCCTCGCCGGCTGTACTACCATTGACTAGTGCAATGCACTCTATCAAGACTTTTTATCTGATTGTTTGTCGATTGTTTCTGATGCGTCCTGCCCGTATGATCCCGCAGTTCCCGTTCCCATCACACTGGTGACAGCGTATTGAGCGCCCTAAACCCCCTTGCAGCCGATACGCATTCCTCCGCTGTATCATGATGGCAGCTTTTTACAAGACTCTTGGTATCGTTACCGCTTGCTGATGGATGCACTAACAGTCACAAGCCGTCTGAGCAGGGTGTCGAGGTATTGACAGCGCTACAACAGGGCCCTTCGGCGCGCCAACAGGATCGACGTTATATGTCGAGACTAAGCCGAGCCCACCGGGCATAGTACGCAGCGGTTGCAGGTTGATTTGCACTGTTAAAGGATGCATCCATCACTATCTCATGACTACGTACATCATCAACACAGACACGGAAACTTGTGTGAGTCCTTTATCCAGACATAAGACTTGAATCGTGCATCACTAGAAGCTCTCAATCTGTCGTGCTGGCATTGGCGCGTTGCTGGTGAGCGAAATTTGGGACGCGTCTTGTCAGTTTGGACCCTGAACTCGAAGACGCGTCTGACGGCGCGCTTTCCGCGAAAGTTGGAGAAGACAGACTCGTCCACGATTCTGCAATGAGCTTCCAGCGTGTCAAGGCTCCTGAAGCCAGCGGTGCCTTGAAGAAGCTTCCAGTTAAGCATTTCTCCTGTAGATCGCAGCTGAAACCCCACGTGACGTCAGTGCAATGCCCCGCTATCACAGCCTGGAGCTGAAACCCTTGGCGCTAACAACGAAGCAAAGCTCACCGACATCCTGAACCTCTTTCTCACAAGAACCTCTACACACCCTATTTGTATTCTACCCTATTCATACAACAAGCAAGATGCCGCCGAAGCTGCAATTCAGCGACATCTGGTTGCCATGCCTTCTCCTTCTCGTCTTCTGGGCCCGCCCAACACATGCCTTCGGTGCTGGCAACATCGCAAGCTTGAGTGCCATCGAGGGGCAGAACTGGCGCCATGGAGATATTGAAGACACCTTACTCACCCTACTTATTTCGAGCCGCACGGGTAAGAAATTCAGTAAAATGGACGTAAAGCGAGTCTACTTCGGAAACTGGCTTCGAGATTACTCGCAGGCTGTAGATGTGGGCACCGTCAAGATGGTGTCTGCTGAGGCTATCCGAATTCTGCTCTGGGTTCTGGGCTTTCTGAGCTTCGGCTATGGCACCAAGGAGTTCGAGGTCACCAGAGACAGGTTGGGCTGCTACCGTCCCGAGGAACACATTGACGTGAGTCGACTGGCAAGCTGACAAGCCAACGAAGCGAAGACTGACACCTTGTAGAACCCCAAAGACTACGCCGACAACCTCGATGCCCGTGAATACGACCGCCGCCTGCGAGGACCGGTCGACGAGCGCCGTGAGCTGAGCGTCGACGAGCGCACCGGTCTCAAGAACTACATTGCGTCTGAGGATCGGGGTATCACTACATCGGCCGGTATGGTCCGTGACCTGCTAAGGCGCTGCATTGACCTTGGTCGTCGCTCTGGCGGACGTGGCCCCGACTTCTACGAGGCTCTTCGTCTGCTCGGCACGGCGACTCATTGCTTAGAAGACTACTCTGCGCATTCAAACTACACTGAACTCGCTTTGATCGAGATGGGAGAGCGGGACATCTTCCCTCACGTCGGACGCAACACTCGTGTTGAAGTCCAAGAAGCTCGCAAAGAAGTTTACCCAATTGTCACTGGCACTTTTGGTGGCGTTGACTTCTTGCACTCCGTGTGCGGTGAGATCACCGACAAGACCACCCAGTCTGAGCTTCAAGAGCTTGAAGGCGCTATCACAAACGCCGACAGGACGAAGAACAAGAGCAAAATCAAGGACCTGCTCAGCCAACTTCCTGACGGCATCTTCGGTGGCAAGGACCAGTCTGGCAAAGCAGATGAGCTTGAGCAGAACGCCAACGCTGCGGCTATGGGAAACTTGCATGTCACGCCCAAGGAGCCCGAGGCTTTCACTGAGCAGGTTGGTGAGATGGTGAAGCAGATCTACCCTATCATGGAATTCCATGATGAGATCATGCAGGCCATCAATGAGTTTGTTGAGCAAATCCCTGTGCTGCCCGAGCTCATTGAGCAAGTGCAGGATCAAGTATCCATCTTCGTCTTCAGCCTGCTCGCTCCTTACGTCCTTCCTATCCTGAGCCAGGTCAAGACTGAGCTCGAGGAGGGTTCGTCCGAGGTCATTGCAAGCTCTCGCGAGAAGCAGCACATTGTCTTCAATGACGACGACTCCAGTGATCCGACTCATTCCATGTTGTCCAAGGATCATTTCTCCAACCTGTTGAACGAGCCCGCAGGTAAAGTCGCCTCTGCAGTCCTTACTTGGGCAGTGCCACAGATTGTCGAGTGCTGGGACGGCCAAGGTGACCCCGAGGAGACCATTAGCCGTATCATTGACGGTGTCTTCCACCATCCTGCCTGCCTGCGCGGAAACGTTCGTGGTTCCGACCAGTGCCGCAACATTATGTACGGTACTGTGAAGAGCTGGTGGGACAGCAACTCTGAGCGCGGCAAGGATGATCTGCGTGAGAAGCTCAGCCGTCGTGGCGTGCAGAACGGGGACAACCACAAGCCTGGCGTTGAAGACAAGGGTCATGGATGTGGCAAGCCTCTAGGCATGGCCAACGACTTTGGCAGTGGCAAGAGCGGTAAAGGGTCTAACCAGGTGCCCATCCAGCAAGCTACGGATCACGTTGCTAAGCTTGCCAGTGAAGCTGCTGGTGGTGGCGCCCTGGGTGGTCTTGTTGGTGGCCTGGTCTCTGGTGTCGGCGGCTCCCTCCTCGGTGACGCTTTTGGTGGTGGGGAGAAGAAGAGCAGCAGCAAACAGAGCTATGGTCAGGATGGCTCCTACACTCAGTCCTACTCCGAGTCTGGACACCACGAGAAGGCCTCATATGGCGACACCGAGCGTTACGGCCAAGCTCAGTACCAAGAGACCCAATATCCTAGTGGTGGGCGCCGTGAGGAGTACTCTCGCAAGGAACAGGACCAGCAGGGTGGCTCATACAGCTACCAGCAGAAGGTCGAGACCTCTAGCTACGGCAGTGGTGGCTACGAACGCCGTGAGGAGCGTCGTGTCCAGAGTGGCAACGAGTGGCAGTCTGAGGAGCGCCGTGAAGGCTTCGACCGCCAAGGAGAGTACTACAACGAAGAGAAAGAGTAAGCTGGGTCCTCAATTTCCACTCGACCATTGCTAATTCCTGGCTAGGCGACGCGGTAAGTCCCAGAAATCCAAGAAAGACGACTCCGACGACGACGATTCCGGCGGTGAAGACTCGTACGAGAAACGCCAAAAGAAGGAGCGTAAGAAGCGAGAGAAGGAAGAGAAGAAGAGGAACAAGAAGAAGTTCGGCAGTGGAGATGAAGACTCGGATGACGATGCTGACAAGCGTCGTTCAGGTTCCGGCGAGCAGAGGCGCCGCTCGCGATCTCGTGAGCAGGAGCACAGGCGCAAGAAGAGCAAGAGCCCGTCTCCCAAGCGTCACTCTGGTGGTTATGGACAGTCTCACGATGCTGGCGGATATGGACAGGAGCGCCGATATGGTGAGGAGAGCCAGGGCGGGTACGGTGGACGTCCCGGAAGCTCCGGTCACGGTCGTCAAGAAGAGTCTGGATACGGTCGTCAGGAACAATCTGGGTACGGTCGTCAGGAACAGTCTGGCTATGGCCGTCAGCAAGAGAGCTCCGGCTATGGCCGCCAGGAAGAGCCTAGCTACGGAGGCGGCTACGGCCGCCAGCAAGAAAGCTCGGGCTACGGCCGTGAAGAATCCTCAGGTTATGGTGGACGTCGCCAAGGTGGTGAAGAGACTTTTGGCGACGACAGGATGCCTGGAGGTTTTGGTGGCGACGATGAACCACGCCAGAGAGGCTTCGGCGAAGAGCAACACGGCCGCCGCCGCGACGACGACGACGAGTACGGCAACCGTAGGCAGGAGGGAGGTGGCTACGGTGGAGGATACGGAGGCGGGGATGAGAGCTACGGCCGCAGATACTAGAGCGTGAGCCTGATGGCATGCGTGACGCAGACAATGCATTGCATTGCATCGCTGTCGAATATCTGAGTACCTTGGTGGTTCATACGTGTCGAGCTAGCGCAGGCATGGTCTGCTCCTGACGATTGACGAAAACCTCGATAGACTTGATATTGCATACCTATGAAAAGTCTTTTTCTATAGCATGGGCTTCGCTTGTGCTTGTGCATGCGAGGTTTTAACGTTTGAACCTGAAGTTTCTGAATATGAACCAGAGTTGTAAGCTATTACGCAATCGAGAATATTCTGCAACAGGAATGTGAGCATTAGACCAGGACCTCGAGGCTCTTAGAGACCTCAGTGATGCAAGGGCAAATTCTTTGGTCAAATCCAATGGTGTGGTCGACTCGAGAAAGCAAAGGACTGCTCTTATGCCGCGGCTGCGCACTAGCGCACGGTCGACGTCCCCATTCCCACTCACACGTCATCTGCCCATCAACTCTCTGCGATGCAGCAAACAGGGGCATCCTTCAACGAACTTGCTGCAAGACGTTTGCATTGCAGCATGTTAATTATCGGATCTCTAAGGCTCTGGTGTAGGAATGATAGCTACACGCTCTTGCTTACTCATGAACAACCACATCCTCTACATCCCACCTTGATCGCTTAAACACCTCAACGCTTCGACTACCTCGCCTCCACCAACCTTGACAATGGCCTCGATAACGAGCCCTAGCCGCGTCGAACTGCCGACGCCGCCTGCCTCATCCATTGCAACCTCGCAACACCCGTCACCTTTGCCCCAACCACGAAGACATCCATTGCAGCCTGGTGGTGCCAAAGAAAGTGAGCTCATCAGGTACCTGGACCATGGGGTGAACCGAATTCAGAAACGCGTGGACAATCGCGTCACAAATAGGAAGACTCCGGCATTGCTGGGGCAAGAAGAGGGGTATCGCGCGTTTTGGGAGGTTGCGAAGGACCTAGATGGCCTGCTAGATGTTGTATGGGTGTCAGGGTCACGTAGGTATCCACCTTGTGCTCTACTGGTGGTCGTGGCTAATGCGTCTTTCTTGACAGCAAATCTGCAGATTCCCTATCTTCTCAACATCGCTGTACTCACGGCCGACTACCTACCACAATTTCACAGCACGACACGCTCTGCCCAAGCCACCTTTCGGCTTCTGTCGAAGCTCGACTTCGCTTTCTCATCCCTCCTTGCGGGCCACGATTCTTCAACTGGTGAGGCGCTCCCGGGGTTCGAAGCTGGCCGGTCGGTAGCTACAACAGATAAGGTGCGACTGAAGGGCATCGTCGATCGCACACGGTTGACTGTGGTGCGTGTGCTGAGTGGCGAGAGTGTTGTAGGAGACGACGAGAACGAGGACGAGGACGAAGCGATGGATACCAACGCTGATGGAGACCAGAAGAGACAAGCTGCAGGCGATCAGGAAACCGTGGTATTTGAAGGCTTCGAGGATAATGAGGACGAGGATGAGGATCAAGAATGGGAGGAGCGCAATATTGGCAGCATCTACGAAAAGACAATAGGCGAGCTGGGCGATGTTCTCGGTGGTCCTCCTATCGGAATCATAACAGACGATTGGGGTGTCAACGGGACGGACGGAGAGCGGAGAGGACAGGGCTTCATTGAGTCTGGCGGAGAGATTGAGCTGTGAATGCTGCAGGGATTGGATCATGAAACTCCAGAAAGACTGTTACTAAGGTGCTCGCTATCTCTGAGAACCGAATCATTGACCAAGAAGAGCATCACGCACGCATGATCACGACGACGAACAAAACCTTATGGCCCAAAGCATGTGGCAGTTCAGTACCTGATAGCAGATTTGCGGTCTTCTCAGACTCTGCTGGAGCTGCCCGTGGTCTTCCGTACCCCGGGTCCGTTTGCTCTTGCCCAAACGAACGCACGTTACGTCACGCACGCGACCACGCACTCGGCTTCCGCACAGTAGCAGTGCAGTATCGTCTCTCGAGAAAAGCTCCGCCAATCTCTCTGCTCCTCAGACGGATGCACTCTTTCGTCGGCGGTCGTCATACTTCGTTTCAGTGCATGCACAACAGCATCGTTCAGCGTATCAATCACCCCTTAGCATTCTTTCACTTTTGTCTAGCATGCCAACATACCATGCTCGCAGCATCACCGTCCGCCTGGGCTCCATGCCCCTGGCCGAGACAACTACTGACAAGATCGTCCTCAGGAAGGGCGAAGTGGCTAAGCAACAGACTGAGGCTGCTGAGAAGAAGCTGTCGCGCGCCTTTCTCCTTGACGAGAAGCGCGTGTCCTTTCCTGGTGATCGAGATGGCTATGAGCTGAATTGGCTGGGCAACGCGCCCTTCATGCAGGTTCAGGCCGACGGCGGCTTCACACAACCCTCAGGACTGTATGTTGGCTCCTACGGGTCCACCGCATCAGAAAACAGTCGCCCACAAGCACTCTCCTTGCACGTCAAGCTCTCCGATAAGTCTTTCATCTCTGGCCCCTCTTGCAAGGCCCACCTGAAGATTGAAGTATTCTTCAACGGTCAGCTCTCAACCTGCTCTCTAGTCCATACCAACGACATAAGGTCAGGCGCCAAGTCGCTTCATCAGGTCTTCGCCGGCTCCAGAGTGGACTTTCTTGCAGAGAGACCGTGGGTCATACTGCCACCGTATATGACTGCTGATGGTGGAACGAGACGGTTCCGCAAAACCATCGCCCCGTCAGAGCGCTGGACGCAGATCAGTGATGCGTTGCAGAAAGAAGCCGGGGAGCGAGGTACCAACAAAGGTGGTGAATCGCCACCATCTGCCGAATTCTTGCACGCATTGGCGAACATGCACATGCCGGAAACCGTCATAGATATGCAGAAGCCCGGCGGGAGAAAACTTGGAGTTGTGGACGTTGTCATTACGGCTGGCATAGGCAGCAAACTCACCAACGGCATCAACTACTTGAAGAGCCCACAGAGACTCAAGGATTCGGACTACACCATCCAACCTGGAGTCAGAGCCAAGAACAAAATCGCCACATGCGAAGTTGACCAGACTCAAGACACCAAGGACATTCCAGACTTAGTCGATACAGACGCAGGCGCAGGCGCAAATGCAGAAGAAGACAACAACATACTGCATGAGCGCTCTAGCAAGCGTCGAGCTCTTTCTCCTATGGTGATGATATCGCGACCTGCATTGCACAATCCAGACTCTGGTCTGTTTTCGGGCATGCAGATACCTTACCTGCCTCCACCAAAGCGTGCTACGCCGCGGAATGACCTGGCCTCAGTCGCAGGTAGAGTAAGCCCACGGTGCTCATCATCAGAGCACCGCAGCGACGGACACAAAGAACCATTGCCTTTAAATGACTATTACCGAACATACGAGACGAAACACGAAAGCTCGAAAATACAGGGCTGGAGCAGCGACGCATCCCACATGTTCCAGGAGTACCACTTCTCACCGCCAAACTTTCAAGGAAGCGTTGCACACATAATTCCCATGCATCCGACCCCAGCTTCAATACCCTCCTTCGATACTATGAGTAGACACGGAGCGTTTGGTGGCTCACCGATCGTCACTTCTACTCCAGGCTCAAGCCCAACGATGCAGACTTTCGGCAATTATCGCGCCTCTCTTCCACAGCTCTCTTCACAGGGTGGAATCGGGGAATCGATCTCTTCTACCACTTCAAGTCCTCCTATCTCATGTGTAGCCCCTTCAACATTGATGCATCCTGCTACCATGCAACCATCAAACGCATTGCCTCCTACCGATTATTGCTCCACATATCTCCCACGAAAGAATTCGCTGGGATCCTACTCTCCAAGTCTGTTTCCAAACATGGATCTGCACGAGCTGCCCCGATTTCTGCCACAAACATCGTACTTTCTCGAATATCCAGGACTCGCACGGTACGCAGTGCCGTCAACGCCCCTGCCAGCGGCATGGCAGTCTTCCGGACCACTCCCGCCAACAGCAATGTTCGCTGTTACATCAAAACCCAACCAAAAAGCACCGCCAACCGGAAACATAGCATTAGCCGGCCATAACGGGTCTCATCCACGTGTGGTGATCAATCGCCTTCTAATCACAGGGCTGAATGGAATGACGGTAGTCGACCATCGTTGGAAGGTTCCTCGTAATCTTGTTACAAGCTACGACTGCTCAGACGGAGCCACTATCAGGGATGTTATCAGGAACGGAAAGGAAGCACCTGGTTTGGATTATCATCAATCGAAAGCTGTGTCACATACTTCATGCAACAACTGTCCTCAAGCAAACTCCTCAAACAAGAAGCTGCGTTCAGAACTGGTCGAGCAGTGCATGCATGGACAGCACTCAGACAACATCCAGGATGGTCGGGTCAATCAACCAATTAATGTATCACTCCCATACCTGCGGAAGCATCAGGGTCCCACAGACAAGGTTCTTCCGGTCAATTCTAAAATTGACGTTCCAGACAAGATCGCTCCATTTGTATCTGGACTGCAACCGACTACCACGTTCACCCCAATACCGACAATTGCTCCCCTGGCGCCCCTGACGACCACATCTCCGGACGTGACTATTGTGCCGAAACGCCGTACTCTGTCTCGGAACACGTTCTCCGGCGTACAGGGCCCTAAAGCCGCCACCTTTCTCCTAGACGACCCTGAGGAAGTCATACGGGAAGCAGCCAGAATGAGACGTTCGAGATCGCCTATCAAACTAGCAAACCCACTATCCTTTTCATCGGTCATACCATCAATCGAAGTCGGCTCAGTAGCCCACCAGGCAGGCCCAGGCGAATCATCTCCGCTTTCGAGTGTGCCTTCCTCCCCTTTGCCAGAAAGATCATTCAAAGAAGTTGTGACTACAATCACGACCTTGGACCAGATTCCGCAGCTCGATGGATCTCCAGAGCGTACAATTCCCATAGCATCGCCACGCAAGCTGCGAACACCATCACCCACGAAATCGTCCGTTTCAACACCGGGGCTTCGACGCACAGGCATTGTTGTGCCCCAGACACCAGTTTCGCCAGAACCAAAAAAACGCAAGGCTTCACACCGATCACCGACAAAGCCGCCACGAAGTCCTGATCGCCTCAGGACGGTAGGAAACCCGCCGCTAAACGACGATTGTGTCATTGCGTTCGCCGAGAGTGAAGCCAAGCGCAACGAAAGGGGTGTACTTAGACAAGTCAAAGGGGAGAGACAAGGCGTATTCAAAGAAGACTATGTGGTGCTTGCTGTGAGGTTCTTCATTGCCGGAGACTGAAGAAAAAGATATCGAAGGAGAGCAATCTCAACAAGATAGGAGACGTGTAAAACATGTAACAAGGCAGTCTCTGCCTGTATGAACGATAGTTATAAGTAACAAAACTCAATTGATTCTATATTGCAGATACCGCGGGGTTGAGGGCGTGCAGCTGTCCAGCTCGCAATCTCCAATCACCTGTCGCGATTGGAACATTATTGGAGTCATCACTTTAGTTTTAGAGAAGCTTCCGGAAAATCCAAACATATAGCTAACATTGCTCATGATAACATGACGCGATTGCTTGAAGACTGTGCACAACAACGCATATCTGCGTAAACATCACCCAAAAACAATCTCTCAGGCAGATTCTATCCAATATAAAGGCTCCTTGTAGATACATACCAATAAATGGAACACCGCACATGCAAAGAACCCAATCATGCTCGTAGGCGATGGGTAAGCAACCGCGCTTTCTCCAGCTTGACAACCTCATCAAGATATCGTTAAGTAAACATCGTTCTACGGCTGCTAGGCCCTAAGTATCTTGTCAGAATTCATCTTGGAATACAACGCATCGCACGACAATGGAAACGAACTGGATCCGCTTCCGCTCAAATGCGTAAGTCTTCGAAGCCAGGCAAGCCCGCGACATTCTTACCACCCCGCTTGTTCTTGAAGACAGCAGGATCCGGTCGACTGCTCTTCTTGACGCGGGAGCTCCCCTGACGGTTCTTTTTTTCGTCCTCGATAGTCTTGCGGTTCGGCTGCTCAGACCTCATGGCCTCGTTGATGTTGGAAGCTGCTCTCTTGAAATTACCCGTGAGGCCAGACTTCTTCTCCGCTGCTTTTAGTCTGCGTTCTTCCACCGCCGTGCAGTCTCGTCGGATTTTGTTCTCGTTGAACGCAATGTGGACGTTGTAGGTTCTGTGATCTGCTTGCGGTAGGAACCCGACGGCATCTAGTTCTTCGATTTTCTCGTGGTGCTGGGCCAGGATTGCTTGTTTGGTGCTGTCTACGACGTGGCCTTGAGCGGCGTTGGCTTCAATCCGTGCCATCTCCACTGGATCGTTCAGCTGCGTCCAGGTAATTGAACCGAGCTTACCGGCAATGAGTTTCTTGACTAGAGAGTTGTTACTGTGTTCCATCAATTTAGATCTATGCGTGCCACAGCCTCCCGACTCGACCTTAAGGCGGACACCGCAGCGAACGCGATGACCGTCAATCTCTATCCACTCACAGCAGTACGACTGATGTCCTTTCAGGAAGCATTGCTTCGTTATAGCATGTCCCTGGACGTCATTGTGCGTACAATGATGTACAGTCTTCTCCATCTTTTCACCAGTGCGGATATTGCAACACTTCGGTGAGAAGTTCGCGCCGACGAAGTTAGGACCGTACAGCATAGGCATGGCTTTGATTAGACCTTCCATTCCAATGATGACTTCGTCAGGATCCATGACTTGGTACTGCCCGATTTTGGTAATGTCGGTCGCCATGATCAGGACCGGGAATTCGAGAGCAGCAGAATGTAGTAACTTCTAATGTTGGTGTGGTCTCTTAGCAAGATATTCTGATGCAGAGACTTATACATTTTGGGATCTTGTGGATGAGTGGTGAGAGCCTGCTTTCCCAGACCTCTGATGGTGTAAAATGAATCGAGCTGCGGTATGATGCACGGTTCCACACCCATGCAGTACGAACTTCAATTATTTAGAGCGAGCTATTGAAAGGAACCACCACAGAAGACATCCATATTGTGTTGTCTTCGTACGTTCTGTACTGCAATACTGCAGTATTGCGAGCCTTCTTATATATGTAGAGTGTGTGTAAAGACAAGGTGAACAGCAGAGGCTGCGTTTGAGGTCGTTTGTCTTCCTTTCACCCACTTTCAAGCCACCCCTCGTCCTATAAGCTACCACCTTCCTCCGCACGCTCCCTTTCATGATTCAGGGATTGAGAGAAACTCAAACAGCTGGAAAGGGAAGCATCACAAAGCACATAATAGCGTTTGGTCACTTTGGTTTGAAGACCGCAACGCGCGCTTTCACCAACAACAAAGCGCAGCCTGCGAACAAGGACGTCTCTTTGTCGCAACGCTCTACCAGCGCTTCAATTCAGACTCTCACTAAAGCGAGACTGAAGCTCAAGAAACAGTGGAGTAAGACCGCTGGGGAACCATCCCTCACGACGTCGTCACAAAACGCTACACAGCGATTTTCCCCGCCCAAGGTTCCTGCAGTCCTTGACATGGACGAAAGTTTCGCAGATATCATGCCAGTTAATTGTTCTCAGGCATCCAGCACGACGGCCGATAAGAACCCAAAGGCTGGACAACAGCGGCTTGCGCAGGTTCTCCATAAGCTCAAAGCTAAGCTATGGCCCTGGCACCGTGGCGAGGGCTCCAGTATTGATGCCCCCAAAGAGCAAGAAGAAGAAGAAGAAGAAGAAGAAGAAGAAGAAGAAGAAGAAGAAGAAGAAGAAGAAGAAGAAGAAGAAGAAGAAGAAAAAGACCTCTCAGACCGCTGCTAATGGGACGTCATCACAAAAATCTAGCCCATCAAGATCAAACAACTAGTCCGCCGCGCTCTCTCCAGGCAAGGTTACGACGAAAAGTCCCCCCTCATCATCACATCCTACGAAACCGGCTCCTACCACTTCGTCGTCAAGCTAAAGACACTGCACCCCTACACGCAAAAAGCTGTTGGCTGGGTGGTCAAGATCCCAGGGCATGGCACGCCAGAGCGCTGGACAGGCGAGGACAAATACATGCTCACTCGCGAAGTGGAGACCCTGCGGCTTCTCACCATGCAGACAGAGATTCCGTCGCCTTGGGTTGTGGACTACTCGGCTACGCTGGAGAATCAGTATGGATTCCCATACATCGTCATGAAGGAACTTCCTGGCACCTCGGCGAGTGAACTGTGGTTCGATCAGCACTGCGAGGTTCCGACGCTGGAGACGGAGATGAAGCGACTTACGTTCTTGCGATCTCTGGCGCGCCATATGACCGAGTTGGAGAAGCTGCGGTTCGACGGGATCGGTATGCCAGTGTACGATGTAGACTCTGACGACTACGAAAACATCGAAGCTGAGCGTCTTCCAGTCTGTGAATACTACGTCTGGCCCTACTACGACACATACGACTCCGTCGAACGCGGCCCCTTCCCCTCAACACAAGCCTACATCCAGCATGCCCGAGGCGCCAACATCCCCAATCCACCACCCACGAACCACAAACTCACAGCCACGCAAGTACAAGACCTCGGCACCGCCAAGCTCCTTGATATAATCTTCGCTCACCCCGTCTTCCACTCCACCCCTGGGTCAACCTTCGCACTGCGGCACTCGGACCTAGACACGCAGAACATCCTGATCGACTCCAGCGGGGCCATAACCGGGATTCTAGACTGGGACGGCTCGCTCGCAATGCCGCGGTGCGTGGGCCACGCATCCGTACCGCGGTTCCTCGAGCGCGACGTGCAGGGCGACGCTGTGGCCGCGTCGCCGTTTCTCTGCTGGCGCGCGGGTCACTATCGCAACGTGTATGCTGCTGCGCTTGTCGAGGCGGGGAATCCGGATGCGATATACACGAGCAAGAGCTATTTGTACCAGGCGGGGTTTGGGGCGCTGTATCAAGGTGGGAGTTTGGAGGACTTTATGGCGCGGGTGCTGGGGGAGGTTCCCGGGTCGCATTTGGAGTTGCAGGGGGCTAAGTTTTTGCTGGCTAAGGGGTGTAGGGCGACCGAGGAGATGCTGAGGGTGGAGCTGGGGAAAGTGTTGGAGCCGGACTTGCCAGAGGATGGTTTTTTGAAGCGCGTCGAGAGGCAGTATACTGAGGCGGCGGTGAGCGCTTGGATGTATGGGTTTGAGGGCTTTGCTACAGATGAGATGTAAGAGGTTTCGGTTTCGTCGCTTGTGTTGGATGTTTGGTGATTATTGATGGTAGTGATTATAAAAGCCACCAACGAGAGACTTCCACATGCTCGTACATGCGCCGCCTTAATCAGTCCATGTCCTAGTCAACCCTCTTCCACCAAAGCACACCCTTGTGGCCTCCGCCTCTCTCACTACCGATCCTCAACAGCGTATCATTTCCTTCCCTCACAACCGTATAGTTCCTCTTTTGTTCTGTGCCAACCCAAGTCGGCACGTTGGCCGTCACCAGCGGCCCATGGAAAACCTGGCCACTAGTCCTATCCGCCGGAAGCGCCTCGTTCACTCTGAACGGCCCCGCGTAGCCAATGCTATGCTTGCCGACGAGCGCCCAGTCCGAGTCTAGGTCGCTGGGTTGAAAAGGGAACGTCAGGTTGGGCCGAAACTGGGGCTCCGTCGCGGTTATGGTTGCAGACATGTAGCCGGACTTCGAGTAGGTGAGGATGCCGACTGGAGCGGCGCCGTAGGCTTCATCTGGGACGGAGACATCGTTTAGAGTGCTATGGTGGTTAGAAAAGGTGCTGCGAAAGTTGGGGAAGACGTGAGCATGAACCTGCTGGTGTTGACAAGGGTGTAGGTGCCGGCAAGTGCTGCGATGATGTCTTGTGACTTGATTTGTTTGCTCTTTGGTGGTGTGCCTGAGCTAGGGAGAGCTGTTGTGAGAGATGCGGCTGCGACGATCGCAAGGATGGGGTTGGTGATGTGCATCTTATGCGCGAACGTCAAGGCTGCTGTAGTCAAAGACGTTTCTCGTGGTTTTCTTCTTGTCCCAAAGTTTTGGCTTGATCCCTAAATTTTGTCCGGGAAGCGTGTGTACCGGACTTTTTATACCACTCTTGCTGGCACGGATCTCAACCGTTCACTTCCAGACTGCGCCTCCAATCGAACCTGGGTCTTGGGGGCTAAGCTTTGTAATCCGTGTAGAGCCAATCCGCAGTACTTTTGTAACGGAATTTGTCCGTATCCGTAAGGTGCCAGGGGGTTTCATGCAAAGTAGATATATTTCCGAGATGGCGCCATGTGGACATGGTGCCTGAGAACTGATTCAAGAAAGGCCGTGTGCCCAGAGTCATGGCGCGATAGAAGCAATGATACCGCTCTTGAAGATGGTCAGTTGTTCGAGAAACGCTGACTGTTCGTCGTAGGCTCAATCGACTTCGATGGGAGAGGTTGTAGTGGCCATCGCGTGTCACGGAAGGCGCAAATAATCAAGGATACCCCGGATTACCCCGCGCGTGAACAGCTCAACGGTCAAGGGCTCCGCGGGCTTGGCGCATCTTGACTTCAGTGCTCGAAACAACGTTGGTCTGCCGATGCTCGTTCTTGCATTTAGCGCCGCGAAAGCTGACATGGAGCTTCTCAAACCAAAACAGACGTGATTGGAGAACACAGAAATTGCTGCTTGCCAGCAAATTATCTGGAGGTCTCCTGGACGTCAACAGTGTACATTCAAGAGGATCATACATCTCCGTACTCCTGCGTGAAATCTTGGAACATCATCAACTCTTGGAACCTCTCAGTAAGCTCGTGCATGGTAGCCCCGTCTTGCTTCTTGATCGCCTTGTCGAAATCGATATATGAGTCCGTCAGCACCTCGTCGGCGACCCTGTGATGCCTGCCCACTGCCTGGAACTCCTGGTTCATGAGCCTGGCCTCCTGCACGGTTATGGCCTCAGACTGTAGCGCGAGAGACAGGTGAGCCGGCACTACACCTGCGAAAACACGGTAACAGACGTGTAAGTCTTTCCAGTAGTCGAAACAGAGGCGGAAGAAAAATTTCCAGGACGGGTCTATGGCGGCTTGTTTGACAACGATACTGCTGATGTGAAGAATTGCAGCGTTGAACATGCTGCATTGTGCCATATGTCGAGGGACATGTGTGCGATAGTTGTATACGAGCCGCTTCAATTGCTTGACCGAGGCTGAAAATATTGTGCGCGAGGTACTGTCAGCGGAAGAGAAGGAGCGCAAGTGTATGACGTTGGGTGGATCGAGGAACGGGCGAAAGAGGTTGAGTATAGCTGTATGATAGATGGCGCTGGAGACAGGTCAGCAAAACACAGTACAGGGATCATACAAGTTTGTACTGGAAGATGTGTGCATGTGCAGTGCTGTCTCTGCGGTTACCTAGCTCTATATGAAGCGTGTCTGCCCAAGCCAATAATTTTTGATATTTTGATTCCGCAAAAGCTGGTACGACACGTTCGACCAGTGGCGCATCGTCTTTCATATTGTAGACAGCAAGAATCTCCTGCACAATGACCCAGAATTTGCTCAGAGCGGCGAAGGTATGGCCAACGTGCGTCGGCAATGGATTTGTAGGTCCAGAGGTGGTAGGTGCAGCGAGGATATTAAGGTGGTCGCCTGGGATAGGGAGTATTGGAGGATATTTGATCGGAGTCTTCGCGAAGAAGCTAGCACGCAACCTAAACAAATGAGAGTGCAGTCTAGCGACCTTGGTTTTCTGCTTACCTACGTTTGCCAGCCATAGCTACCCCATGCTACATGAGCTTGGTCTCGTAGCACGTCTCCGTGTAATTGTTGAAAGTGGGCGATCAGATCATCAGTCGGTGGGACATCGAGCATGTGCATCCTGGTGGCCATGGCGCGAGCGTCTGCAACCAGCTGGTGGTTTCCAAGCTCACTCCTGCCATCCCAGCCGGTGGCTAGAGCAAGGCAGTTCAGAGCCGCCAGCGTCACGGTCGAATCGCTCGAGCGCTCTGCGTGCCACATTTTGAGAGCTTCTTCCATGAAAGCGATAGCGTATGGTGTTATTTCTTTATCAATTTTGCAGTAAGATTGCTGTGCTTGTCAACATGCGTCCTTCAATACTGTAGTGCATATGGACATACGCAGGCGAACGACATGACGGAGCTGAACAGGAAAGCCGAGCAGAAGTTCAAACGTTGCCCAACAAGATCGCGAAGGAAAAGATCAGCATCGAAGAAACCGAGCACAGGGTGATCGACTTGTACAAAGTGTGAAATAGCTCGAGCTGCAAGACGGTTATCGATGGGTACCCGTGTCCAGTATTTTACCGAGAGTTGCTCAAGACGAGCATCACAGTATGTGTGTAGCTCGAGGGATGAAGGTGAAATGTGGTTGGATGATGTGGTGGCGTTCAGTAGGGCAGGTTCTCTTGTAAGAGTTGCCGAAGCTATCGATGACGGTGATGGCGGTACCAGAGCTGGGTAGGCTGTTGGGTGGAGCATTACCAGTTCGAACTCGATGCCAGACTCTATTGATGGTATGGCTGCCCGTGCCGAAGCATGCTCTGATATCCGAGTTGTGCGACCAATCCGACCTTGATACGACGACAGCACGGCGGATATATTCTCAGTCATCCGCAATTGTCGAACGATGGTCAGTGCCTCATCGTCCGGTGCAGTGCGGATGCTCTCAACGAAGTCGGCGTGATCTTGCAACAGCCGTCGGAGGGTTTCAACCTCACTCTTTAGTGCCATTGTAGGGGTAGCATCTGCATCTTCTGAAAGATAAGCACAAGGCACGCAGGACTTTATGCATCGCGAGCATTCCGGGCGGGCGCCGTCGCACTTTCCATAGTCGTTAGCTCTCGGCGTGATATTCCGGGCAGGCGTGCACCACGCGGACGCCAAGGTATGGTGATGCTTGCACCAGACACAACTCGTATGTACTTACACCAACACGCTTCAGACGACAATGATTGCAGGCCAGTCGTGCCTTTCTTTTTCGCTTGCGCCGTTCACTTCCGCTTGGCTCTCGATGCCCACCTGGAGGCGCCGGAGCCAGAGGTCGAAGTGCTGGCTGCATTGTTGCTATGAGATTTGGCTTATCTGATCGATTTGTAGGATAAGTGCACAGCGGTATGAAGTCGGAGCCAATGTCGTCATATTGAGTATTGTCTCAGTAGGGAAAGAGGGATTCCTTGGTACAAGGATGTCTCGACGGATTCTGTTCGAGAGAGCTTTAGATATGAGGACCGGACAAGTGGCTCATCGCCGCGCGTAGGATCATTGCTGCCGACAACGCTAGTGATGACTTGTGAGGGAGCACGGAATCCCAGAGACGACTAGAATTTGTAAGAGGCGGAGTCTGTAAGACCAAAGGGGAGTGGTTGGAAGCGGGTACAAACGAGAAGACTGGCCAAAGGGACGAATTCGATGTGAGCCCGGCAGCCAAGCCGCTAGTTCATACACGCACGTTGATTGTACATAGAGGGAGGGACGAGGTGGATAGGTCGACGCAAAGCACAGCCTGTGCCTCGTCCCGAGACGGCCCGAGGCTCGATCGTGTATGTAGGAGAGGATCAATGTATGACGGCATTGGTGGGGCGTGAGGCTCAGAAATGTGTGCAAAACTTGTCGGTCCTTTCAGCGGACTGAGACCTGATGCCCGGAGGTTCGACGGATCCTCGCTGACTTGCATGTCAACACAACCCCTGCCCGAGTCGGGACTACTCGAACGGGTAACGACGTCATTTGGCCTCGAACAAGGCGACAGCAGTGTCATCATCTGGGGTGCGCATGAGGTCAGTCGCAGGCGTGGTGGAGGTGTTGGATTCCTGGAGGCGCTGGAAGGGGGAGCTTAGGTCGACCGTTGACTCGTGGATCCATGCGCCACGAACTGCGCGCACAGTGCATACATCACGATTGTAAGGATAACGTGCGCGATAATGACTAGGAAGAGCTTATATGATGGTTTTTGGTGTTGATTATCTGGCGTGTTCAGTGTCAACGACCGCCAAGCTACCTGGAGTCCCCATGCTCACTTCTGAGTTATGTCATTAAAGGCTCTTTTAGCACAACCCATGCTAGCGATTGCGTGGTCGTGGGGGTAACGAGTGGATGACATTTCTCTTTTTTGCGTCAGAACAGAGCATTCGCGTTTGGCGCGTTGCTCGCCAAAATGGTGATGGTGGTGACTGTTCGTCGCGATGACTGACTGTGGTGGCTACGGTGAAGGTGGTACAGTTGCTCATCTCCCCTCCAGACTGCAACTGCTTTGTACTAGTTCTCTGACTTCATCTCTACATCCTTGGCGTCACTTTCTTTTCCTTGCCCAGCTACCTCACCCTTGAGCTGCTCCTCGGCGGCTTCGTCATCCTCATTCTTCTCTTCAATGTCCTGCATCTTCTCGTCCGTTGCTTGCGTGTCAGCAGGTGCTGCGGGACTTGGGCTCTTGCTCGTGCGCTCCAAGCTCGGGCGACCAATGGCTCCTTCAATGTCGAGTGATGCGCCCTGTTTCTGTGGCCCGGTGTCTTCCATGCCGATGGTCTCGGGCCCTCTGGCATGTGGGGCCTCCTCTTCTGCTTCGACTGTTTCAAGCACGGTGCCTCCGCCCTCGTTTTCGCCGAAGGTTGTCCGTGTGGGGCTCGTGGTCATGGAGTGGGGATTGTTGAGCACGATGCCAGCTTGCTGCTCCTGTCGCAGTAGCTCTCCTTGGGTGACAGGACCGGTGGACGGCAATGTTTCACCATCAGGATGAGAGGAGGCAATCTGCGAGACGGATGAAGCGGCTGTTTCCTGTCGCGCAGCCTGTCCGCTCAGCATGCCGACGGTGACAGTCTCGATGCGCCCTGCGCCGTTTGGACCGTCGACCATTTCGGTGCTTTCTGATATCAGCTCGTTCTGCCCGCGATTGTGCAGCCACGGAATGGGCGTAAGCAGGGCACCGCCGAGCGACTCATCCGAGCCAAGGGCTGATGTGTGAAGACTCGGTATGGACGTGGTGCCGTTGAGCAAGCCACCGGTGTTGGGCAAGACGGCTTGTGGCAGGGGAAAGATGGTGAGCGGCGAGGAAACGGAGGCGACGCGGTCGAGGGCACGGAGGTAGGGCGACAGGTACTTGTATCGTCTCTTGGGCTCGAGTACCAGCTCAGCCAGACGCTGGATTGTGTGGGGAGGGTGCTTTGCGAAGTTGTTGGCGAGGGTGGTGCGTATCGACGAGTAGAAGGTGGTGGTGGCTGGCGGGATGACGCTGGACTCTGGCGCATGGAAGACGGGGACGGGTGGCGGTCGTGGAGGGGTTGCAGGCGGTGCATTCTCCTTGTCGGTTGCAGTGTCTGCTGCATCTGGTGCGTCTGCTGTGTCTGCTGTGTCTGCTGCGTCTGCTGCGTCTGCTGTGCCTGCTGGGTTGGCGTGGGCGGGCGGCTTTGGGAACTCGTTGATGATCTGCAGGCGTCAGACGTTGGGGAGAGAGGGAGCATGGGGGCGGCGGTATCACGTCGTCTAGGCGAGTCAGGATGTACTGCAGCGTCTCAGGCCATGCGGCGCTGCCGGTGCACGTTAGCTGCGCGCATGCTCACGACGGGCGCTGCGCTGGAGGCACTCACGAGTCCAACGAGCCATCGTCGGCGGCCTTGCGCAGAATCTCGACTGGAGGGCGTCAGCATGGACGAGGCAGAGGCAGGCAGCAGGCAGCATTGAGGGGAGCACCCACCGGGGGCCATGTCTGCCGGCGTGCGTCGTTGGCGGTCGCGGTCACGGTCACGTTCACGGTCACGGTCACGGTAGGGTTCGCTGATGACGATAATCAGATGAGCTCCACTTGCACGAAACGCGCAACGGACGCCTGCGCCACAGCACGAAACAATCACCCCTGCGGCCGACGAGAGTGCTGATTGGCGTGCGTGTCGTAAATTTAGCCAGGCTCACCCAAGCGCGCACGCAGCCACTCACCCTCTTCCTCTTCCTCACCCACCCCAGCACGGCTGAGCGCAGTCCCTGGGCCAGAGGCTCAGCATGTGCGGCAGTGCGGCTGTGCGGCCGTGCGGCCGTGCGGCTGTCTGATGCTTGCCAGGCCTTGAGGACTTGCAAGGAGCGGCTGGCTGCTGGCTTGCGCGCTGCTGGCCTCGCATTTGCGCTGCTGAAAAGGGCCTGCACGCGCCCAACACCTCTTCCTGACTGCCCTGCTCCTCTCTGTGTCTTGTCTGCGCCCTCTCCAACCGCTCACCACTACCGCATGCTCGCGCAGTAGCGCTTCCCCAGCGTGCCCAGCAGCGCCAGTGCAGCGGCCATAGACGGGCACCAGCAGCAGTCCCCTTGTTCCTCCCGGAGCTCTCCACATAGCCACGAGTCTAGCGGCTCTGTTGACAGTCCAAGCCCCAAGCCCAAGCCCACCCTCGACTCCGCCCGGACTGCACTCGACTGTCTGTCTTCACCAGCAGCCAGCACTGTGCATTCTCCCGCATTCTTCCCTCGCCCACCGCCCACCGCCCACCGCCGTCACTCGTTGCGCCACACTTCTGCTGCCTCTTTGCAGTGTCTGCACGTCCACTGCTGCATTCCGCCGTCACACGCCCGGCCTCTCCGCACAGCCAAGCACCCAACACCCAGCACCAAGCACCCAGCACCCAGCACCCAGCGCCGCTTCAGTAGCGCGCAGCCAGGCAGCTCAAACACGTCGCGCCCTGCTCCGCGATCAGCGCCATTTGCTTGGTTTCAGCTGTCCAGCTGTCCTGGTCTTCTGCTCCTACGCTACGAACAAGCGCAAAACCCGCCCTCAGCCCGCCGCCAGCTGCCTCACCCTCGTCTCAGCCGTGCACTCAGCCCTGCGAGCCAGTCCCAACACACGACACACGACACAACACACAATACACAACGCACGCCAACCCCGCTGCACGTCGCACACCCCCGGCGCTGTGACCACGTCCCTCACCTCGCCCTACCGCGCCTCATCCCCCAAAACACTCTTTATCCCCCCTACCCCAGCCGCTGTCAGCGGCTGACCCTTCGCCAAGATTACTCACCACGAGGCACGCACATCCCTTCTGGGAGGCCAACCGCTCGACAGCGACTACGCTCCCTACTCCAACAACTACACCCGCCCGCCCACCTTCAACGCCCACGCCCAGCCGGGCGGCTACCACGAACGCGAAGGCTTCCCCACCACCCTGCCACCACCCGTCCGTCGCGCCCCCAGGATGTACGTCCCCAACACAAAGTGGACCTGGTCCTTCATGGCCATCGCCCTCATCCAGGCCATCGTCGCCCTGACCCTCGAGTCGTACGTTGCATCTGCCCCTAGAGCCCCAACACCTTACTGACCACCTCTGCTAGATACGTCTTCGGTCGCTTCCAGAGCGAACTGCACTTCGAAGCCCACAATGTCAACAGCGAGGCCCGCACCGTCCCCACCTATCTCGCCGTCTTCATGTTCGGCTACCTCTACCAACTGTTCCTCGTCTGGGATGCCCTGCGCCTCAAAAACACCATTCAGGTCATTGGTCTTGTCATGTATAATATAGGTATCATGGTCTATGCAGCCATCCAGTTCGACCAGATCAAGGACGCTGCCGACGCCCTCAACCAGAAAGCCTTCATCCCCGCAGACTTCTGGATCGATGTCCAGCCCATGCTGATCGCGGTGCCGGTCCTCATGGCGGTGGCAACCATCGCCTTTGGCTTTGTTGCGTGGAAGCTGTACGACGAGTTCGCATGGACCATCTACAAGCACATCAGCGCTGACCTGCGCCTGAAGAGGCGCTATCTGACATATCAGGTACGACTAGCGCTTCACCCACTCGTAGCACAAGACTAACACGTGGTAGATTTACATCGCCCTGCTCAAGTTCGACTTCTTCTTCTTCCTCGCCTTCACTGTCCAGTTTCTCGTCGTCGTCGAGAAGACATCTACCGTCGAGATCGCCCTTACAGCCGCGGCGCTGGTCGTCACTTTCTTCCTGCTCTTTGCTGCCGCCTTCTGGGTCCGCCGCGAATCGGTCACGGGCATGATCGCCTGTATCTTTGTCTACTTTGTTGCTCTCGCGTACTTTTTGTTCAAACTGATTCGCATGTACGTCGCGGACCGCTTGCGCCAGGAGGATTACAAGCCGGCTCGCAAGTCGTTGACCGCATTCGCCATCCTGACGATTCTCTTGCTGCTCTTCACCATTGTCATTGCGTGCATCTGCACGCACAACTTCAACAAGGGCCTGAAGCCTCATGTCAACAAGAAGGCGGCGATGAGCGACAAGGCGTATGGCACCGAGATGCCATCGGTTGCCGGGCCGCAACCAAATCAGCGGATGGAGATTGACTAGGTGAAGGATGTTTGTGCTTCGTCATTTCACGATTTCAATCGAACCCATTTACCAAAACTCACGACACGACTTCTTGAATACCCTATTTGCGGGTTTCTGTATATCCCTGATTCATCTCTGACCGAGAGCGGACACGAATTGGCGTTGGAGGAAACTGTAAGATATCCTGGATTTGCGACAGAAGCATAGGGACAACGTCTCGCGACTCCACCACAGGTGGACTTACGACGAGCGAGTGTATCACACCGCTTTTTCATTCTTGCTTTTTTCCTCAGCTATGTCGGCATTCACGAAGCACGACTGTAAAACAACAGTCTATCTTTTCGTACTTAGGGCTCTGGCCATTTTATACCCCCCATGCAACGCTGGTACTAGATTGATCAGTCTGTGGAATGCATTGTTTTGATATTACTACGACCGTCCCCAAACATAAATCCATGGTGCATGCACAACTGGCTGTATAACATCTTCAGCGATTGGATGCACGGCCACGTGCAGGCTCTCCTGAATATCTAAAAACGGCATCCCGCATCCCCAGCGATCACGAGGGTAGCGCCAAAACATCCAAGCTCCCCCACGCAAGGGGTCCACACGACATCATCGGCGTGGGCACCCCTAAGCTCGTGGGAAAGTTTCAGCCGCAAGATTTGTGCAATAAGAAACACGTCTCCCCTCTGCACCACCCACTTGATACTGTCCGCTCTTTGCTTCTTTCTGTCTTTATCACTTGGAATTCTGTAGACTCTTCCGCTGATAATATGGCATTCCGTTGGTGAGTAATGTATTGCGGCGGACAGCGTACGTGACGGTGTGCAGGGCTAATTGGGAGAACAGGTACCAGGCAAAGCTCAAGACGGCGCCGCTGGCAACGCAGGCCATTACCACTGCAGTATGCATCCTCCCCTTACTCTTCTGTCAACCTCCCGGCGAATCATCGCGGAACGACAATACTGCAACCACCGCAATCGCACAAGCAGACTCGATCTTGTCCTCGCTGCAATCGTTGCACTTGATACCATACCCATAGGAGAAACATAACAAACAAGGAGCTGACAGCAGCTGGTAGATTCTCTTCGGCACGGGAGATTGCATGGCACAGCAGCTGGTCGAGAAGCGCGGACTCGACAAACATGACCCCATGCGCACGCTCCGCATGGCTGGCTACGGCGGCAGTACGTCTCCCAGCCTCACGGCACAACAAAATTGGCTAGTACGCTGACAGCCGTATAGTCATCTTCGGTCCAGCAGCCACGACCTGGTACGGCATTCTGACCAAGCACGTCAACCTCTCATCCAAGAACGGCACCATTCTCGCACGCGTAGTATGCGATCAATTCCTCTTTGCGCCCGTCAACATGGGTACATCCCCCCTTTTCCAACCCGTCAACCACCCACTAATCCCCGCAGGCCTTTTCCTAACCTCGATGGCGTATCTCGAAGGCTCGTCAGTCAAAGACCGCCTCAACAGCGCCTACGTGCCCGGGCTAACCAAGAACTTCATGGTCTGGCCCTGGGTGCAATTCGTAAACTTCAAGTACGTGCCCGCGGACCTGCGCGTGCTGGTCGTCAACGTCATCTCCCTGGGCTGGAACTGCTACCTGTCGTTCCTTAACAGCGGTGGTGGCAGTAAGGTTGAGAGCGCTAAGCAGACTGTCAAGGAGAAGACACAGAGTGGCGGGAGTAGGGAGGGCGGTGAGCTGCCGCCCCAGTAGATACCGATATAACCCACACGCGCGCATTGGTGGTGCCGGGCAACGACTGCGCGAGTCGCGCATCGCCTTGGCTTGGATACATACACACGACGTCCGAGTGCGCGTTGGGTAAATGCTGTACAATATCAGATTCCATTTGCATTCCGCTTATCCCCCTGCTTCTTTCTCGTCGATCCTCTCTTTGTCTTCGCCTGATATTCACAATACAAGATCTAGGCCCCCAGATCCAACACCACCATCAATCACTGCACTGTACTGTACTCCACACCAGCCCCCAAACCGCCAGCTCAAGCACCTCAAGCCGCCGAAGCACACGACAGACAAACTAAACCGAACCGAACCGGGCCGAACAGAGCCGAGTCGAGTCGAATAGGCAGTACATACCGCCATGCCATCTCGAGTCGACGACCCCCCATATGGTCGACGGACTGGCAGCCACTGGATTCCATGAATCGGAGTGGGGCGGTGGGCGAATGTGCTGTGTGAGAGCGTGATTCAAGAGAGTGCTTTGAGAGGGTGTGTTGTATGAGACAGGGCGGGATAAGAGATGATAAGATGAGACAAGTCTGCAATGCCCTCAGAACGAGATTGTACAAGAAGGAAAGGGCGAGCGGGAAAAAAGGGAGGAACGGATGGGGGTAAAAAGGAGGGAAGCGTGCGACGTATGTCTTGCATGTACAATTTCAGGACGATACACTTGTGTACTCAATAGTCTCGCGGAACAGGGACGAGGTTCTCAGTCGTGGTTGATGAGGTGTTGCAGATAATTGCTAGAATTCCGAAGACTTGGAGGGATGGGAGTATCAAGGCCATAACCAGTTCTGGGTTAGGGTTGGCAGTTGGGAAAGATTCATGTCCATTTTCGGGTCAGGTTCATGTTCAGGTTCAGGCAAATACAGCAGTGGCAAGTAACTCCCATTCGCACCCTCTGTACACAACACACGCTATACGCTACAATACTTGTACTTTGCGCCGAAGCCGCTTCTCACTCTGCTCTGCGCTGCGCTGCGCTGCACATCTTCCATACACCGCGTCTCCCGTCCCTTCCTCCTGTCCATCCGCACGTACCAATCTCTAGCTCGAACTGCCACTGCCCTGCGAGCGCCTGCAGCGCCAGCCGAGAATAGAAAGAGGGAAGAAAAGAAAAAATTACAAAAGTGGAAAAAGTAGAGATTACAGGCACCCTCGTGCCTCGACAAACGAACCCTACAAAAGAGCAGCAGCGGGGCGCGCAGATGTGTCAACAACGCCTGTGGCCGGACAAGGATAGATAAAAGAAGAGAGGAAAGAGCAAAAATACGCCACCTAATGCAAATATTAATCGAATCCCTTTCGCTGATGCTCTATCCAGCGATGCAAGCAAAGACGCGACAAAAAAAAAGAGTTCCATCTGTACTTCTGCCTCTTCCTGCTTTGTTACTGCAGACAGCGCGACACGCGTGGTCGCTGCCCAATACATGTGCTGTTTCGAACAATATGTTCAAGAATGTTGTCCTCGCTCTGAGTGGCTTCGCTCACTTGCCCGCTCTTCTGCGTCCCATCTGGCGGAAAAAGTCCATGACCTTCTTACTGCTTCCCGAGCTGCCCTTGTTCGCGCCCGAGTCCTCGTAAGCGTCTGCGAACTTGCGGCTCTTCTGCAGCTTGCCACCTCTCTGCTCCTGGTCCCCGCCCATACCCTGCGGGTACTGCGCACGCTGCGGCTGCGAGCCGTGAGACTGTGTTGGCGTCATCTGCTCGCTGGTCTGGCTATCGTTGGGGTGGCGTCCGTACGGCCGGTTGGGCGCCTGGCTGGGGTGCGGTTGCTGGGGGTTAGGGAACTTGTCATCACCGATGGATGCCTGATTGGGGTGGTCGAATTGCGTCTGGTGAGGTGGGGCGGACGAAGGGCCCGGTGCGGCGTGCGAGGTGGCGCTGGCGTTGGCGTGTCGAATGCGAGAGTTGCTGTCTTGCTGGCCGTCATAGAAGCCAGGTATGGCGTTGCTTCCCATCGTGCTCTGACTAGGAGAACGGGATTCTCCGCCGCGGCCGAATGCCATGCCCGAACGAGAGCCGTTGCGGGCTCGACCAGCGTTGGAGCCACGGCGCTGGCCATAGCCCTCCGCCGGCATGCTTTCTCTCTGAGAACTGAAGTTCTTCGAGAACGACGACGGCAGCAAGGAGAAACGTCGAGTCTTGGTACCGTCGTCCGTGTTTTTGCGTGAGAAGCTGAACGAAGGACGACGCCTTGAGTCTGTGCTTGGCCTTGGACCCGACGATCCAATCGAGTTGTCGTTTGACATGGAGGCGGGCATGGACGTAGGAGGGTACCTCTTTTGCTTCCTCTCCTCATCCTGCCTGCCGTAAGAGTCCTGAGAGGTGAAGGATCCCTTAGGGTCTTGGCTGTACGAGTTCTGACGGCCACCGAACATAGAAGTCATACGGCCGAGCGTCTCGGTCACAGTGTTGGATCGCTTGTGGCCACCCTTGGGATGCCCGCCAGTGGGTCCGATCTGAGTCGACTGCACTCGCTGTGTGCTTGGCTGTCCTATGCTTGGTTCGCTCATGTCCACAGGCTCCTGTTGAGGGTATGGCGCCGAGATGGAGTAGTTCTTGCCCTTGGGCTGCGAGAAGCGACCTTCGGCGTTTGTAGGGGCCACTGTAGCCGCTGCTGGCTGTGCGTACGAGTTGCCTCGCGAGGGCATCCTTGATCCACCAAGTGTGCCGCCTGTCGATGGTCGTTGTGCTGCTGCGGGCGCGGTGCCGAAAGCAGAGTAGTCCGAGACCGACCTCTGGGTCTGACCACCTGGTCGGACCTGTGGGGGGACTGCCGCCCCAGAAGAGCGAGGCGGTCTTGCACCGGAGGACGACTGGTAACCGTCTGTGGCTGCGGCTGTGGGTTCGACCGGCACGCGCTCGACGGGACGAGCCTTTGGTGTTGCATCGGCAGAGACGGTAGGTGGTGAGGCCTCGCCACGTTGAGTCTGCGATTGGGGAGCAACGTATTCGACCTGTACGGTTCGACGCTTGTTGTCGCGAGTCGTCTTTGGCTTCTCCGTCGTAGGATTGATCTGGTCTCGTTTGGCTGTAAGCCCGCCGTGTGCTGACGGGGGTGCTTGCGCCTTCGTTGGCTCACGGACGGATGCGCTTCTGGCGAGAGGCGGCGGCTGCTCGTACAAATCTTCTGCGACGGAGTCAGTATAGTCGACCTCGGACCGAGGCTTGCGCGGCTGCTTACTGGCATAGACGGAGCCTTGCTGCTGAGTTTCGGCGGCATTGCTGGTGGTGATGAAGCCCACGACGTGTGCGTAGTCTGCCAACCAGCTGTGCCGCGCGACCTCGAACAGATCGGCACGTTTTCTTGGGTCGGGTACGAGTATCCGTTTGAGAAGATCCCTTGCGTGTGGTGTGACGTATTCGGGGAACGTGAGCGGGGTGGAAACAATGTACTTGTAGAGAAGGTTGATGTTGTCACCCTCGGGATTCGCTGGGTCGTCATCGAAGGGCAGGTAACCAGCCAACATGGCGTACTGCATAGAGTCAGCTCGAGCAAGTGGGGACGTGTACGAACCACTTACCAAAATCACACCACAACTCCAGACGTCGACCTTGCAACCGGTGTAGAGAGAGTCACTGACGACGAGCTCTGGCGCAGCGTAACACGGGCTTCCACAGCTGGTCTGCATGAGATCGCCACGGCGAGCGTCAGGCTGGTCAAAGCCTATGGACCTTATAAAATCCTTATCGCCCAGCCTGTACTCGACCTCCTCGCTCAGCTCGTCCTTGGGGTCGAAGGTGTTGGCAAAACCAAAGTCGGTGATGATGATGTTCTTGTTGCGGTCCAGCAGCAGGTTCTCGAGCTTCAGATCTCGGTGCACGATGCCCTTCTTGTGCAGGTAGCCAACACCTGATATGAGTTGGGCAAACAGTTTACGCGCCGGGCCGTCTTTCAGGTAGCGATGGTTGAGGATGTAGTCGAAGAGCTCGCCGCCCGAGGCATACTCCAGGATGATGCCAATGTGGCGTTCCGTCTCGACCATCTCGTGCAGGCGCACAATGTTGGGGTGGTCGAGGCCGCGCAAGATGTGGATCTCGCGGTAGATTTTCTGCAGCCGGTTCGAGTTGCTGCCCAGCGTCTCTCTTCTTATGAGCTTGATGGCCACCTCGACGCTGCTGTCGCGCTTCCAGCCCATCTTGACTTTGCCAAACTCGCCCTCGCCCAACGTCTGGCCCAGAATGTAGTTACCAAACTTGGTGCGCTTGGTGGAGCCCTCGCTCTTGGAGTGGTCCTGTCTGCTCTTGCCGCCAGCACCACCAGCGCCCCTGCCGCCATCATCGACGCCCTCGCTGCCCACAAGGCCGAGGCCGGTGATGGGCGTCAGGTCGGCGCCCGCGGCGATGGGGACGCGCTCGGCCTGCCGCGCCTGCTCGCGGGCAATGTCGTCTTGGGGGTCTGAGACGCCTATCCTGTTGATGACGGCGCTCTCCTCGCGGGGCAGATGTGTGCCAACGGGGGGCTGGCCCACAGCGGTGGCCGAGCGGCTGTGCCCCGGCTGGGGACGGCCGGAGCTGGCCTCGTTCCCTCTCCGGCCTGCGCTCCCTGGGGCGTTGGAGGAGCGGTGCGACGAGGTGCGCGGGGGCGGCATGGGCCCACCGGCGGTGGCAGTGGCCGCGTTGGGATTCATGGCCGGCGAGTGTTGTGTCGAGGGGGGCAGCGGCTGTGCGCGGGGCGTGTTGGGGGTGTTGGGCGACGCGCTGGTCGAGGGCCGTCGCGCTCGGGGGGAGGGCTGGTGCTGGTAGTGCTGCTGTGCACTCGGCTGGAGCACCACGGACATGGGGTGCGGCGCAAGCTCTGCGAAGGGAGAGGGGCAGAGGGGGAGGTGGGAGGGAGGAAGAGAGAGAGAGGAGAGGCTCGAGTGCGGGACACTGGGCGGTGGGCACTGGGCGGTGGGCGGTGGGCGGTGTGCAGCGCAGCAGTGCAGCGGTGCAGCAGTGGAAGTGGGCCTGCGATGGCCGTTGGCGTCGTCGTGGGTGGGTGGCGGGCGCGTCGGTCGCGCTGAGGTCGATGGGTGGTTGTTGGCTGACAGCACAGCTTCACATGCAGGTGCAAGGACGGGCGCGCGGCTCTTCCAAGATGCAAGATGCAAGATGCAAGACGCCAGATGCAAGACGCGGCGGCGCAGAGGCAGAGGGCGCGGGCAATGCAGACAAGGCAGGCAACGCAGGGAATGCAGACAATGCAGGCAGCGCAGGCAGCACAAACAACTCCAGACGGCACGCGGCGACGCTGTCCGCTATCAATGGACCCGTCGTGTTCCTGACGTGCGTGGGGAGAGTGAGCGAATGCAGCGCAAGACGCTCGTCGGTGTCAGGCGCGGCTGGGTAATCTTAGAGAAAGGAGAGCATCAACCACCGCTCGGCCTAACAGTAGCCCGCACGAGCACCCACATCCCAGCACCTCCAGCACCTCCAGCACCTAGTGTGTACATAAACAACCGCTCGTCCCAGCCTGTCCCAGCCTGTCCACCGCGGCCGCCGCGTGCGCCGCGTCCATCATTTCCACCGCCGGGTCTGACCTTGGGCGACCGCTGCCTTGGACGCGCCTGCTGCCCACGCCAGCTGTGCATCTGCTTCGCCGTCGACCGTCAGCCAGCAGGCCAGGATCCTGGCTGCGTTGCATGCACGATGAAACAGCGACAGCCCGTCGGTGCGCAAATTGCCCATTCATGCGGCACCTCGTGCTGCGCTGCGAAGACGACCACCACCACCACCATGAACATGGACATGACCGCCGCCCTGACATTCTCGACCACTGCCCACGCCATTGCTCCACCACCGCTCTGCCTGCCAGGAACACGCTCCCCTCTGCTTCTGCTGCATCCATGACGTGACAAGCCGACCACAACACCTACCCCTCCTCTCTCCTGCTGCCCCTGCACCCACGCCCTCGCCCTCGCCCTCGCCCTCGTCCTCGCCCTCCTCACACCGTCCGCAAGCACTGCAAGGAACGGCTTTCTGCCTGCAAACCACTTCACCGAGTCGCAACGTCGTCGGTCATCGTGTCTCAGCCGCGACACCTAGCGATGCTGCAAGGAAAGCGCCCTGCATGTCTCCCGCCGACTCGCCTCGCCATCCAATCACCAGCCCGACTGCACCATGACTCGAAACTGCATCTTTGCAGAGCTCGATGTCACTTCCAGTAGTCGCTAGTTAGTAGTGGTAGCTTGCCTGTCGTCCAAACTTCATGCCCTCTTCTTCAGACGTTGGACATGCTCGTGAGCGCCACGGCATGACGCACCGTCTGTTGGCTTCTTGCTCGGAAATTACCACAGACGCTTGGATCGCCCTTGCCGTGTGTCACCTGGCCCACTCCCTCCCGCTTAGCCTTCCGGCCACTGCTGGCCGACTCCATGGGCCCAGCCTTTGCACTCACGCCCATCTGCCGCCTGGCTTCTGTGCGCCCTGACCATGTCTGATATCGCTGGGGTGCGTGGTTAACATGCAAAGGGCGACTTCGTGTCGACGTCACACAATCACAATAGTTTGGCTTCGTAGTCATACTATCATTTCTCTCGCCTTGACTGCCGTACATGCTCCTGCCGCATCCGGCACTTCTACCGCCGAGTTTCCTGGTACGCTTCTCAGATTTTGATTTCGCTCGGAAGGCCAATGTCCAAGATGTCCTTGCCGCCCTGCAAAGCACTCTTGCCTGGCATCTTCCCTCTCCGCATCAGCTCCGCGCTCTGTCATACGTTAGCTTGGTCCCGTGCAGGAGATACTCGGCAAAGGGACACCTCGCATCAATCAAACAATCAATGCAGCTGCCCAAAGCCAACTGGATGACATACCTGTGTCATGTAGGGATCCTTCATCATCGACGCTACCGCAACAACCTCATCTCCTTTGGTATAGTACGCCACAAACGACGGCTTCTCCGGCTCTCCTTGCAGTACTACGTCGTCGTAGCCGTTGACCGTGTTACCGCAGTATCTCAGCTGCGAGCCCAGAGCTGACCAGAATACAGGTATGAACGCCTTGGGCTTGGAGCCTGGCTCGTTGATCGACCTGGCCACTGAGCGACCCGCGTTCTGTGCAACGTTCCAGTGCTCGATGCGAACCGGTGTGCCGTTGCCTCCGGGTCCGTGGTAGGGGTAGGTTGCAATGTCGCCGATGGCGAAGACGTCCTTGAGACCCTGGACCTCAAAGGACTCGTTGGTCTTGAGAGAGCCATCCTTCTCCAGTTGCACGCTCGAGTTGTCCTTGAGGTATTCCGTCGCGGGCTTGACACCTACACCCTCGATGACAAGATCTGCTTCAAGAACGGTGCCATCCTTCAAATGCACAGCTCCGACCTTCAATGGATCACTCTTTGAGGGTGTAGCCTTCTCGACACTAGCACCCATCTTGAACTTGACCCCATTCTTCTCAAGCAGGCCGCGGAAGATCTTGCCGACCTTCTTCCCCATCACCCTCTCCATAGGCTCATCCTCCATACCGATAACGGTCACGTCGTTCTTCATGCCGGCGAGACAATTGCCAACCTCCATGCCGATGAAAGAGCTACCCACAACAACGACCTTCTTGCCATTGTCGCCAACAGCCTTCAGGATGTTTTGTGCATCTGGCAGTGTTCGCAACAAGAAAGTGTTGCCCAAGTCGCCCTTCAGGCCCTCCAGAGGTAGGAAGCTAGGTGTGCCGCCGGTAGCCAGCACCAACTTCGAGTACTCGTGTGTCTTGCCAGACTTGGTCTCGACCTTCTTACCAGAGAAGTCGATGCTCTTGGCCTCGTCTTCGATAAAGTCGATTGATGCTTCCTTGTAAAAGTCTTTCGATCTCCAGGCAGCCTTGCTCAGGTCGGCGAGGAGGGCCTTGGACAGCTTGGTTCGGTCGATTGGTTGGTAGCCTTCCTTCGAAATGACTGTGATCTTACCCTTGAAGCCTCCGCCGCGTAGGCCCTCTACTGCACCGAGTGTCCCGGAACCACTGCGGAGGTTAGCAACGAACGACGTGGAGAAGGAGCAGTACGTACCCTCCGATTACGAGGACCTTCTCGTCGCTTACTGAAGAGCACTTGAGGTTCAGAGACCCTCTGTTGGCTTTCAGTGCCTTCTCGTCGGTCTTGACGTACACAGCTCCATCTCGCTCAAACACTTCGTACTTGGAGATTGGGTCCAATGCCGGCGCATCTTCGACATCACCAGTAGCAACGTTGAAGCAAGCTACGCACCGTCAGCATCCGACACGCGAGCAGGTTAGTTGCGTTGCATACCTCCATGCCATGGACACGTCAGTCGACCCTCAGGCGTCAGCACACCCTTAGCCAACGGTGCGCCGTAATGTGTGCAATTGGACGAGGTAGCATGAACCTTGTCTTGTACCTTGAGCAATAAGATCTTGCCGCCCTCCACACCCTCTACCTCGACTTCCTTCTTCTCGCCATTCTTCAATTGGAGTGACGTGACGTCTTTGAGCTTGAACTCTTGTGCCATGGTTCTGATTGTTGTGTTGAATGCGGCTCTTTGGATGTTATGTGTAATCGAATGTCCTTTGCGCTGGAGCTGTAGGGAAGTTCGAAGGGGTCGTAAAAGACGTATTGACTGCATCAAAGGTGTGTGTGGGGAGAGCTATAGAGGGGTCGGTGGTATATGAGCTATGCAGGAGCTCTCTGGCAAATGACGGCGCTGCTTATTCTATTGCGACTTGATTGACCGAAGTGACATCATGAAGTGCAGGCACGACCGCGTTTTCGGTAATCGATAACGTACCACCGCGTCGTAGCCGAGTGACGTGCACGGCTTCTGCGGCGTTGAACCTCGAGATCCTCACAACATCACCAGGTATTGGGCTTGATCCGGGCCATATTCCAAGTACTCTTTGTCGACAACAGCAATAGGTTTTGAACAGTCCCAGGGACCAGGCTTTCATCGCCGTTGTGACAGCAGTGACACACAACTGACAGTCTGCGGGGTCCCCAAGTACACCATGGCTCGTCAGCTGTTTCATGCTACGGCGTTGCGTAATTGGTGACTGACACGAATAGACACAACCTTCCCGAGCGATCTGCCTGTTCCTCAGGACGACGGTGCTTGCTCACATCTTACCGGTTTCAAGATCCCGTCTGTCTGCTTATCGTCAACCTCAGGCCACCAGGTGGATGTGTCGACGCTCTCTGGACTTGCCATCATCTTCTGTTACCCTCGTACTGGTGCACCAGGCGAGACTATTCCAGATGAGTGGAACATTATTCCAGGAGCGCGAGGCTGTACGCCTCAAGCTTGCAGCTTTCGCGATGAGATGGATGAGCTGCACAAGCTTGGCGTAAACACCATTTTTGGCGTTTCGACCCAGGATACCCCATACCAGGCGGAGGTTAAGTCCCGCGTGCATCTCCCGTACGATCTATTATCGGACGCAGACCTGAAGTTCACGAAAGCTTTGAAATTGCCGACTTTCGAGTGGCAAGGCAAAGAGCTCATCAAAAGGCTTGCGCTTGCTGTTGAGGACGGCCAGATTACCAAAATCTGGTATCCAGTGTTCCCTCCAGATGCGAACGCAAAGCAAGTCGTTGCGTGGCTGGCAACGAGGAACTAGCGCCGCTGATTCTCCTGAAACCGCTATAAGGCCTCGTGCACAAACTTTACTCCTATGACTCGGCCTCTTTAGGACGACGCGACCACCTTGCGCCGTCGCTTGCTTGCACCGAGGGTGAAAAGGCGAACAACCTGAACTGAATCCGTCTATTTGCATTCCTAATGCTGAAGCACGCTCACGTTTTTGATGCGCGACATCGTCGCCGTTGTCTCCACCTAATTTCCCTTGTTCTTTTTTTCGATGTGAGCCCGCTGTCACTTGCCTCGGATTGTTCACTTTGGGTGGAAACTTTGAAGCGGTGCGACAGGTAGCTTGAGCTAGCGCTATCGTCAAACCACCAACTCCAGTCGGATCTACTTGCGGCTACTCCCAATAAATCATCCGTTCTCTAGCCGACCTTACAATAACGTGGTAGGCCCTCGATACGGCTGCGATGTTGTGGCGCCGCAGTATCTGCAGTGAGGACCTCTGGCGACGACCATGATCTGATGCCTTTGAACATCCCATACATTCGTTAAATCATTTACACGCGTTCGATACGACATTAACATTCATGTATGTACATGAGTTTTGTAAATTGTGCTTCAACAACTAACAACTGTAATCAGCAGCATCCTCTCACAACCGTTCTTTTCTCTACATTCTCTAATTATAATGCCTACCCCTTCACGACGCGAGTTCTCCCTCCAGCTCGATACTGCTGCTCCTACACCAAGTGTAACCGTCTTGAATACCTCTGCTACACCTACAGCCCCTAGCGACGTCTGCTCTGCGAGCAATGACTGTGCAGAGGATGCAATCTGCTCCAATGGAGTATGTACCAAGGTCAACCAGGCTGCGCCATTTGCACCTGCTGGTAGCTTGAGTGCAGAGCCTACTACCCACTTAAGCACAGGAACGGCCATTGGTATCGGAGTGGGAGTCGTAGCGTTCGTCGTCCTGCTGGTAGGCATTGGCTTTTGGTTCTTCAGAATGAGAAATCGCCGGCAGCCCATCACGACGCCTGAAGCACCTCCGACAACCCGCGATCGATCCGCATCGACTGCGACCAAGTGGACAGTAGATAATGACCAGAGGACTCTCGTTGCCTCTATGCCAAATAGCCCGCAGCACGCAATGTTCACTGCACAACCGCCTGGACTGCCCTCGGAATTCTATGCCATGTCGGGCAAGGTCATCGACGATGAGGAGAAGGCACAGGGAGAGAAGGAGATTGCGGAATACAGGCAACCAAATACAGTTACTCGGTGCGACGAGACGCCAATTATCCCAGTCGACAAAGCTCTTCCACTCCCGCCCAACGAGGAGAAGCGCTACGCTATCAACGTCAACATCAACAAAAGCATGATATTTGACGACATCATGTTCAATGCTGCAGCTTATGCTGCAAGCCCGGTCTCAACGCCGCATGAGCGTGCACCGAGATATCGTTTCGAAGAATATCTCCCGCCTGTTGCATCGACCAATCCTCGAATTTCCATAACAAAGACCAAGGATAGAGCACCAAGCACCATCAGCTCTGAGTACGAACTGGAGAACTACCCACATGGCAGCGGTCACATGGAGTCATTCAGGAATTCCAAGTCCGAGACTGGCAGCGATTACGGCGAGTCACGAGGTCTTGCCCCTAGGGATAATGCTTTGTCAAAGTTAGAAGGTGGCCTTTCTCTACCGGAGTTGCCACCACCGAGTCCGAGCTTCAGCTTTCGTTCTTACGACTGGTATCAAGACATCATTGGTGGTGATCAGCCTGCTGTTGAGCCTCCAACTCCGGAGTTGCCAAGTCGCAATCCTGCGAGAGCAGTGAACCCTCTCTTTTCGCATCCTCCGGAAGTGGGTCCTAGCCTCATGCCAGAACCACTATCACCGGCATTCCCTTCACCTGTCGCAAGTTCGCATCTACACCCGAGTTCGGCTCGGCTATCTTACTTGCCCAGTCCCACCAACCCGAATTTCCGCTTGTCACCGACCGTCTACCAAATGCCAAATGCCAGCCGTGTATCGAAAATTGTGCCAAGCTTACCGAGTACACGTCCTGTGAGCGAGGTGTCGACCACACCAAGCTACTCGTATCGTTACACGCAGCGTTACTCGCGATACGCCAGCTGGACGCCCGAAGATGATCTTGCAATTCCCGAGGATGATTTGGCCCCTCCACAGTTTCCAAGATACAATTCCATGGTTGCAAGCATAGTGCAAGGCAGCGAAGCCACCCAAACCGCACGAACTTCTGCGCGCAACTCTGCACGCAACTCAGTAGGCAACCGGAGAAGTCAAAGCGCGCCACGTCCGCAAAGTACAATGACTCAGAAGAGTCACTACTCCAGGAGTTGGCTTCCGGATGATGGTTTGTATCTTCCTGAGGAGGGTACAGAGCACTCTTTCGAAATCTTTCAGCGCGAAAGATTGACGAGTAGGCCAACAAGCTACTCGCCTCTTGCTTAGCTGTGTGTGTGTGTGTATCTTAACACGGCCTTCGCTTTTTCTCTTCTTTCTTTCGTTCTTGTATTATATGCGACGTCTTTGAACGCGCTCGTCTTTCTTTGAGAAGATACCAGGCGTTTCGACCTCTAGCCAATCGTTTTGTTCTTTTGAGAAATTTTGTCGGCGTAGAGCCATGGGCGAATGCAAGATGAGGGGTGATGTGGATAACGCTGTCCGGTCCCGGGGGCTGCTGGTGATCGACAGCATGATGAGATAGCAGATGTCCACGCTTGAGCCTTATGCCTTGTGTGGTTGTAGGAATGGGGAGTGGAGATAATTAAGAACAACAATCCAATCCTCGCAACCAACACTCAACTGATACATCTGTCTTTACTAATGGAGCTGCTGCTGCATCTCCATTTTTCTGGCCACATATTTTGCCAACTTGCTCGGGACGTAAGGTTGTCGTGAAAACCAAAGTCCGTTCGACGACGCCTTTCCTCAATCACATTCGGCAACAAGCTGAGGGCATCTGGCACACTCTACAACACATTTCAATGATCAACTTGCAGAGGCACTCAGGGTGATTTTGTAGATGTATTACCCACCTAAAAGTAGGTAGACAACTACAGCTCTTCTTGGCTGTCTGGAAATTTTACTACAGTATTGCGAACACCTTTACGCATCATCGTTGAGCGCAGCGCCACACTCCTTCAGTCTCAGCCTGACAATAGTTGCTGACATGTTCATGTGAACGCTAGTGTCCACTCCACTCTTAGTATCGTCTTCAACAGTACTTGTTCCTTGTTACGTAGGAGCATATATGTTGCTACCGATTGCTACCGATTGTAACAATGGCCTCACATTCAGCGGACGTAGCGCTACGTTAGAAACCGACGAAGAGGGCGCTGTGATTAGCTGAACGATTCAGAGCATGGATCTGACAATGGGCAAGCTAGAATGGCTGTGGGATCACCGAACAGAGGTAGAAAGACTTGACATTTTGGATGCTTATAGTTTACCAGAAAAGGAGAAAGGGGAATATGTGACGTAGTATTGCATGACTATGGAGCTGATGCAGTAGAGTAGAAATCTCGGATCGTTCATAGTGACACTATCATCACGTGACAAGATGTACCGAACCTCGCTTTTTTCTGTTGGAGTGCGGTCCGAGGTTCTTCAATCGTCCACGTGATTCTGAACCGATCATGCTGCTGCCATTCCAAGCTCAATCTCCGTGGTTTAACCGGCTAAAACCGTCGGCAGTTCTTTCGGCTCTCATATCGGTACAACCTGAATTGACCTTGACCGACAATGTGGTTGAACGTATAACCCGACTCCTCTGGTTGGAAGGTGTCGAGGTGCGCAACCCGCTAATGCGTCTCTGGCAGGCAAGAGAGGGCCAGCCCCCTGCCGCCTTTGAGGCGAACACCGCGGCTCGTCACAACAGTAGAGACGCATCCCCGGTGTTTCTCCCAGAGAGCACCCCGGACTATGATGTACGAGACTATGCGGGGCCCCACAAATGAGGGTATTGCACCGCTAAACACCCTCACCAGAGTAGGTAGGGCCGATAAGCCCGATCTTTCGTCAATGAGTATCATAGCTTTAAATACAGAAGCGATGCCCATCCACGAAGGATTTGACGGTATTCCAGGTTGTCTTTCTACTTGACCAAGATGAAATCCGTATTGGCAGCGCTGCTGAGCGCATCTTTAGCCTATGCCTCGCCTGCAGAATCACAACCTCCATCATGTTCGACAGACACAACGCCGACCAATTTCAGTTCTACATGCGCTTCCATCGCCTCAAAACTTGAGGTCGAAAATGGAGTCGTGAACTTTTCGGAGTTTGTCGCTGCTGGAACAAACCTTAGTCTTCCCGACAACGATGCAACATGTGCACAAACTTTCCAGCTGGTCACAACAGACATCTGTCGGATTGCACTCTATGTTTCGACCTCTGACCACTCCGGCTTCAACATGGAGGCTTGGCTGCCTTCAAACTGGACCGGACGGTATTTGAGTACAGGTGAAGCTATACACAGCGAAGCAAGAAAATTAAGTTGGTTAACGAATAACCAGGCAATGGTGGACTGAATGGTTGTATCAAGTACGAAGACCTGGCGTACACTTCTGGCGCAGGCTTCGCGGCTGCTGGAACGAATAACGGCCACAATGGAACCGGTGGACTGCCATTCTACAAAAACGCAGACGTCGTCGAGGACTTTGCGTATCGGGCGTGAGTATCTTCCGATCAGCGCTGATAATACAGTAACTAACTGCTCCAGACTGTACTTCGGCACACTTGTTGGAAAGCAGGTCACCAAGGAATTTTACGGGAAAGCTCATGATAAATCGTATTACTTCGGCTGCTCGACCGGCGGTAGACAAGGCTTCAAGGCCGCACAAGACTTTTCTGAAGAATTTGACGGAATCGTTGCAGGCGCCCCTGCTATTGCATTCAACAACCTTACCTCCTGGAGTGGTTCATTCTTCCGAGCGACTGGAACCAACACCTCGGATACTTTTGTCACTAGTGCTCAATGGGCGATTGTCCACGCCGATGTGCTCAAGCAGTGCGATGAACTAGATGGATATAGTGACGGTATCCTCGAGTACCCTCCGCTTTGCAACTACAATCCCTCTGGCTTGCTTTGCACCGGAGGCAACAAAACCTCCAATACTTGCCTCACTGCTAAGCAAGTCCAAACCGTCAAGACCGTGCTATCTGCGGTTTACAACGAAAATGGAGACCTTGTGTACCCGCGTCTGCAACCTGGAGCCGAGATTCTGGCTTCGATCATTCTATTAGGTGGAGTCCCTTTTCCGTACACTACAGATTGGTTCCGCTATGCTATCTACAATGATACCACGTGGAGCCCAGCAACACTGAACGGAAGCGACTACGACAATGCTGCGCGTATCAATCCGTCAAACATCCAAACCTGGAAAGGCGATCTCAGTGATGCTAAGAAGAACACTAAGATACTGCACTGGCACGGACAGATGGATGCTATTATCTCGAGTGCCAACTCACCCAGGTATTACGACTATGTCAGAGACACAATGGGACTGTCATCTGACGAGCTTGACTCTTTCTATCGTTTCTTTACTGTCAGCGGCACAGGTCACTGTGGTGGAGGAGATGGCGCACACGTCATTGGACAGGCCACCGATGAAGTTTCTACCTACGACCCCAAGGAAAATATCCTCATGGCTATTGTCGACTGGGTCGAGAAGGACAACGCACCTGAGACCCTCATTGGCACCAAGTACGTTAACGATACAATGAGTCTTGGTGTAGAGTTTCAGCGCGCACACTGCAAATACCCAAAGCGCAACCAGTACAAAGGCGAGGGTGACCCGAACGTGATTGGAAGCTGGGAGTGTGTTGATATCTAGGCTTGGGTTCGCAGCCTGCAGGTACAATATACCGACCTGTAACGGTCTTCTACCACTTAGAGAAGAACACAACAATTGTTGAATACGTCTTGTTTATTAATACAAGGGGACGAATGTAGTCTGAGCAGATTGTAGTTCGAATGTACCGCTCTGTGTCGTTCATGCTGCAGCCACCTCTTGTTTCCCTTTACGCACTTCCAATTTCCTAGGCTTTTTCTTCTCTGCCTTCTGTTCCTCGGATTGGTTCTGCTCGCTCTCCTGTCTGTTCAGTTTTCTCGGCTTTCTCTTCCCTTTCTCCTCAACCTCGGCACCTCCTTCTGTGTCCAAATTTCCTCTTTCCCTTTCTCTCTTGATGTCCTCAGCAGCCTGTCTCAGCATTTCCGGATTCGGCACCGCATCCTCCAAATCAACCTCCTCGCCTTGCTGTCCCTCATTCCCTCCCTCATTCTCCTTGTTTTTACCACCACCATCCCCTTCCTTGTCTTCTTCCTTCTTGCCCTCCTTATCTTTCCCATTCTTCCCCTCCCCAAGCTTACCCAACTTGATCCAACTTCCATGCCCCAGCCCTACCCCTGCGCCCACCAGCCCTCCCACAGCCGTCGCCGGCACTGCCGTGACTGTGCCGACAACAGTCCCCACCACCGTCCCCAGTCCACCCGCAACAACAGCGCCTATTCCCGCGCCTCCAACAGTCCCTTGGAAAGCGCCAGACTGCAGCATGCGCGCTTTCTTAGAGTTGCCATGGGCTTCAATTTCCTTGTCGTACGCATCGCGCAGGTACTTTTCGCGCTTGGCCGGGTCGCGGATAGCGTTTGCAGCTTCACGGAGCGTCGAGGCTGTTTTATAAGAGCTAAGGGCAGCTTCGGCTTGGGCGGCCGCGGCTTGGAGTTTGTCTTCAGGTGCGTCGGCGTTTGACGCAATATCCTTGAGTTCGGCGACTGAAGGCTCTTTATTTTCGTCGTCGGCCATGTTGAGGGCGTGGATGTTGATTTTGTATGTATTGAACTAAACTGCTGGTGTCTGGAGACAGGCCAGATATGGTCTGTGGTTATGCCATGATTGTTGTCTGAGGAGCAAGCGTTTTGATGCGCAGGCTCGAGATGGAGCACGCTGACGTCACTCGTTCGCGTGATAATAACGACTACGCGAACAAAACTTGAATCGTGGTGGGACAGGTGCGTCGCGCACCATGGATGCATACATCAATTGCCGTTGTCATTGTTGTTCACAATCATTTGTCAGGTAACAAGGTTTTGTGTGTAATTAAATTGAGATATTCTTCCATCTACTAGCGGTACCAGCTACCTGGGCTCAATCTAAACCCAGCTCAACGTCCAGTTACCTTGCCACGCGCCACCGCTAGTCAAGTCGTTCAGACCGGACAGCTTCAGGCTGCTTGCAGACGCGTTGTACGCAAACTTTGACGAGTCGATGGTCTGCCCATTTAACCGAACCTTTGTTGGGGTGCTGGAAACACCAAGGATAGTGACGTTACCCAACGCATTGGTATCCTTGAAGTCGCCCTGAACATCAGCCTTCAGCTGTCCTTCTTGCACAGTGAAAGCAACCTCAAGTGTGCAATCTTGCTCGATGGACTCGCCATCGTCGATGTAGAGAGAACCAGTCGCACGTCCTGCCTCGGACAGCGCAACGATGAGGCCCCAAGGGTTCGTGCGAGATTCGGTAGTAGTGTAGCCAGGCTCCTGGGTTGGAAGCACGGCGCCACCACGGATGTAGACAGGGATATGTCCGAGGGGAGCGGAGATGGTAGTATTGACACCAGCCTCAGCCTGCACTTTTTCACCCGTGTACCAGTCGTACCAGGACTCGCCGTCAACAAGACCAGGGAAGACACCATTGACAGTGGTTACCTGAGGCTCGAGAACTGGCGTTATGAGGATATTGGGGCCCAGCAGAAACTGAGTGTCGACGCCTGCAAGCTGGGGTTCATTAGGAAATTCCCAGGCCAGGGCACGCATGACTGTGGAGCCATTGGTATGAGCCTGGTGGAAGAGTGTATACATGTATGGCAGAAGAGTGTAGCGAATTTTCATCGCGCTTCGTGAGGCAGACGCTACACTTTCCCAACGGAAAGGCTCCTGAGACAACGCAGACAGCGTGTTGTGGTTACGGTAGAAGGGAAAGAAGGCCGAGAGCTGCATCCAGCGTGAGCAGAGCTCTGCATCGGTGTTGCCATTGAAACCGCTGCAGAACTGTTAGTGGAAGTTTTCAACAGAACGTTGGTTGGACTTACCAAGTGTCGACACCAAACATAGGAATACCGAACAGTGAGAAAGAAAGCGCTTGGGGAATGGAGAAGTACATGTAGTACCACTTTGAGGCATTATCACCACCCCAGTGGCCAGCCCACTTGCCACTGCCAGCGAATGTAGATCGACCAATAATGAAAGGTCGCTTGCCAGGGAAGACTGAGAGGAGACCTTGGTACGTCGCGTTGATGATTTGGTGGCCCCATACGTTGTGCACGTCATACTCGGCAACTCCATTCTGGTGTGTGGCGTTAGGACTGACGGCATGTACAGCAAGGTCACCCTGGACGTTGTCGATCACATAAGGTGGGTGGTTGATGTTCCTTACTCCTGGTGTGGGTGTCGTGCGCAGATACTCAGCAGACACAGAGCTGGCTGCAGTAGAAGACGCAGCAGCGGCCTGGCTGGAAGCACCCGCAGAAGCAGAAACAGCCTCGGTCGCATTCGTAATGTTGAAACCTTCTGGGAAGTCGTAGACGATATTGCCAACCTCACCAGGGAGGGAGAAAGGCGGGTGAACGGGGTTGAGAGTGACGTTTCCAGTCCCGCAGGAGCCAACACAGAAGGATGAAACCTCTGTCATGTCCACCCAAATTCCGCTGAATGGAAGTGATTTCTGGAATTCTACCATCTCTTTGACCCACCATGAAACACCATTCGTGGACATCCAATCGGGGAAGACAGTATAACCGGGCCATACAGCACCAATGTACTGGCTGCCATCGGGATTGTTAAGGAAGACCCCAGAGTCATTTCCACGCGTGTAGGTATCGTACGCATCGCTAGCGTTGGTAGGGTTGGGAATGTAAATGGCAGCATCGACGATGGGCACAAAGTGCTGGTTGTTGCCGTGCAGCCAGCCGAAGAAGTCTGCCACACCAGACGGGGAGAAGGTCACAGGGTCCAACGTGAAGTCGCGATACTGGTCCATGTAATCAATATCGACCCAAATGGTCTCCATTGGGATATCAAATGCACGCATCGTCTCGACGATACCCCTTAGCTCAGTCCAATTATGGTAACCCCAACGACATTGGTGATATCCGAAGGTCCAGTACTGTTGCATTGCAGGTAGGCCAATGGCAGACGTTTGATATTGCTTGGTAACTTCGGACTGAGTAGGACCATCAAAAAAGAACAGGTCAATGCTACCTCCGAGACTTCTCCAGGTCAGGTTGGTCGGCTTAAGAACGACTTCCATACCATGTAGATTGCGGAGGTATACACCGTGTGAGTAAGATTCATATCCAGAGCCTTTGCCAGCGGTGGGGTACCCTTCGTATTGAAGCTTCGACTGCTGGAGTGGCTCCTTGGCGCGATTCTTACCGGTCTCGAAGTAACGAGTTTCCAGGTAGAAAGGGTGACTTCCGTAGATGTTGCGATCAATTGGGTCACCTACGTCAGCAGCGTAGATGGTCGCAGTAAAATTGTTGTCGAGTCGAAGACCGTGAATGCGTTCACCGAGACCGTAGAGGTTGTAGTCTTCGGGCAAGGTATTGACAAACTCGATGAACTGGTCCTCATAAACAAGATGGGTGCCTTTGGTAGTAAAGATGACATCTCCGGTAGAGTGGCGAGTTACTGTGAACCAGAAAGACGGATCGTCACCCCAATCAAATGCAAGGTCAAGATCGTCATGTGAAGCCTCGGCCTGGGGTCTTGGGATGAGACTCTCTGGCACGACATAGTGTGATGAGTTCGAAGCATCCTGGTGACGTTAGTTTGCTGGCTATTCTGAACTCTTGCTCAACAGACTTACAAGGTAGGCTGGGCTGATGTTAACAGCCAGTCTGTCCTTGGATTGGTACTCGACCTTCAGGTTGAGTACGTCGACATCATTGCCGTATACGTTGCACGGAGTGCCAGCCAAGGTCAATATGGCACTAATGCCACCGTCGGTTTTCTGCAGCTGCGAGGCTTTGTAACCTGGGCAGACGTCCTGAGCATTGATAGCCTGAGGATCTTGGATGTTCGGAATCAAATTTGCGCCCTCGTCTGCAGAAGCTGGGATGGTGAAGACAGATCTGAAAGAGGTGGGAGTCCCAGCCAGCGTTGTGCTCCAGCCCTCTTTCGATGTAGGCGATGCCGTCTGAGCAGCAGTCAACGCCACAAACGACGTGAGCAGTGACGAAGCTTGCACAAAGCTTGAAGGAGCCATGTCTCCACCTTGAGGGAGTTCAGCTGTAGGTGGTACCTTTAGGAAGGTATAACTGAGACAATAGACAGAGAAGACACACAGGCTTGTAGCTGCAACTGCTCTTTTCCACAATGGCGCGGAGGCATGCAACTTATACCTGTGTCCCATCTCGACGGTTGCGCTCTGCTTGTCAGCTATTATGCAGTTCCCCGCAGTCTATAACGCGGAAATGACGAAGTTCAGCAGGGAAGAGAATACGCTTATGCATCGGAACATCCTAGACTACCGTCCCGTCGACATGATCGGATCTCCAAGCATCGCTCTCGTGCCGGCATTGGGCCAATGAGCGCTCTCGGACAGAGCTAACCTACGGCGGCTCCAGACGCTAAGGTCGTTGGGTCGATAGCTTGACCACACAAGACTCGCACGAAGGAGGCTTGCTTTTCACGATGTCGCTGTTACATCTCGACGTTTTGAGCCGCAAGTTGTACAAGAGGGGGACAGTGCGGATTCAGTCTGCTGATATCCAGACTCCACAGCGCCACGTCAACAAGGTCTGCATAGGCAGCTGGCTCTAGTGCGAGCCCTCGGGATCGCTGCCAATATAGAGCAGTCACTGCCCTAGTGCTCGTAATCGTGTTCGAGTGCCAAAGCTCCCGCATGCTCAGGGCTGTTAAACGCAGGTTTTTGTGGGGGCTGATTTGATGTTGAATATGTACTATATCACAACTCCACCATAGGTTGAGCTTTCAATCTTTGAAAGCTCATGAATTGGCTGGATGGAATGATTCGTCCAAAAAGAAAGAACGAATGATTAAGATTAAGTACCGGGTAAATCGTAAGAGTCTAGTAACACCGCCAATGAAAAGAGAACCGGCTCCGCACAACAAATCAAGACGCTTTTATTCGTTCTTCGGCTTGGCGATTGGGTTGCCGGCCTCGTCCACGAGCCCTTTCGCCCTCATGACCTTGAGAGCATCGTGAATAGGGTCGAGCTCAGGCCTTGGTGCCCTGTGCGAGTCAAAGTAGTTGTCGCACCAGGTAAAGTACTGTCCGTAGTTGACAGTGAAATACATATGGTGTAGCGTGTGATGGGCAGGACTGTTGATGAACTTTTCAGTCCAGTGACCGGAGATCATGTCACCATCGTGGATGAATATGGTCCAGATCTGGACGGCGACGAAGAGCACCATGTAAAGGTATCTGTTCATAGGACAGATGAAGACGAAGGCGCTGTTCACGTGTTAGTAGAAAGCCCAGAATACGTACAGAATAATACGTACTGGTATGGCAACGACTGAACGTATCCGTCAAGGGGGTGGAAAGCTAATGCGGCCCATGGTGTAGGAACTATTGTACCGTCAGTATTGACTTCCTACTGAAGTAAAACCAGACTCAAGGACACTTACCAATCCATTTGTGATGTGGCTTGTGGATGTACTTGTACACACTTGGATGGTGCTCTAGGCGGTGGATCCAGTAGATAGCAACGTCGTTAAAAGCCATGTACAGGATCGACGAGATGGCAAGCCAGGTCCAGCCATAGCTTTGTACATCGCCGTACAACAGGCTGTGGCCGCGAACTTCAGCCAAAAACCAGGGTAGAGTCAAAATGTTGATGAACGGAACAGCTGTTAACGACGACTGGATCTCTTGGCGCACTTGGTTCTTCAGGAATCTGGGGTGGTACTCCAGGCGACGATCAAAGATCAGGTAGTAGGACAATGCGCTGAATACGAAATAGAGTGCGGTTGCGCCGAACTGCGTGATCAGGAGAATTGATATCATTTGACGGTAGATGTTGTCGCGGTCCCAGAGAGACGTGGGCGCGGCATCCGCAGCCAGGAGGTTGTGCACGTCCGAGGAATTGCCCAAGCCGGCTCCAGGGTACGGCAAGGCCCAGGCGTACATCTTGTCGAAGACGAGGGGATCGAAAAGCTCGAGTGCGACGTCCATGGCTTAACACAGGCTGTTGTGCAGGTCGTTGTTGATGTATAAGAACTCGTGAGAGCGGCGACAGCGGCGAAGATGTTTGTTTGAAGGAGAACCGCAATTTGCCATCTCGTTTATCAGATTAGATCAGATCAATGCGCGCACGCGTCGTTCGACTCGGAACAGAACGGCAAGGTGAAAAATGTTACCAGGGCCTGTGCTTGGCAGGGGTTTATGCCAGGTCGGCGTGGTCGGGACCTTCGATCGTCAACGCTAGAACGTCAAAGCGGTCAACAGAACGCGGAGTTGCTCCGAAGGCGGGAGACCGCCTTGCGTGCCTGACCATCCGTGCCATTCTCCAAGCAAGGTGTCGAACCTTGCGGATCCGGATGAAAAGGCACTTTTAGTGTCGAGTAGGTGGATGTAGACGCTTACACGAGTTTCGTAAGAATCATTGCATGCATTGCCTTATAAGCTATACGCCGCAACGATAAATGGTCGTGTACGTTCAACATATAGTATACAGCGTTCACACCCTACTGGTCCTACAAGTAAGAGGTAACTAGACTCTCGAAATATCTCCTCGCACCCATCAAGTCAATGCTGGTCTGCTTCTTGGACTTGTCTGCTTCAGTAAGTGATCGCCCCAAAGCCTCCTCCAGCACGCGAATGGCTGCTTCCTCGCCAGGCTGATTCACGATCTGCATGTTCATGCCACCGCTCTCGACGTCTCTTCTGCCCACCACAACGATGTGGTTGTATTTCTTGCTCCTTGCATCAGCAATTTTTTTGCCAAGTGGCCGATTAGTTGTGTCGACATCGATCGGCAAATGGATATTCGATAGCGGCAGAGGCCTCGGTGCTGAAGAAGGATCGGGCACCGGCGTTTCGTGCAATTGTACTCCAGAGAGCACGGACTGTATGCGAGAGACGTGTTGCAGAACAGCGGGGTCTGAGTTAAGCGCCAGAACCACTGCTGGTCGCGGAGAAAGCCAAAATGGATATTTGCCCGCATAATGCTCAATCAGTAAGGCCATGAAACGTTCGATCGAACCATATATGGCACGGTGAACAATGACCGGACGACGATAGGCTGCGTCGAGGCCGACGTCCATCGACGACGTCGAACCTGTCTCCAGTTCTTCCGGCGAGGCCTGGTATTGTAAGTCAAAACGCTGTGGCAGCTGGAAGTCAAGCTGGATGGTCGCAGTCTGGTGCTCCTTGCCGTTTGAGTCTTTCAAGATGATGTCGATCTTGGGACCGTAAAATGCTCCATCGCCTTCGTTGATGGCCCATTCGCCACCAATGTTGTTCAGCGCAGTAGTGAGCTGTGCCTCGGCTCTGTCCCATTCTTCAGTGCTGCCAATGAAGCTGTCCTTTGGACGTGTCGACAGGAGCAGCTTGTACGGACCAAGACCGAAGGTCTCATACACCATGCCGACAAATTTCAGCGTCTGCTCGATCTCGGCCAAGATCTGGTCTTGGCGGCAGAAGATGTGCGCGTCGTCCTGGTGAAATCTTCGTACCCTCGTCAAGCCTGTCAGTGATCCTGAAATCTCGTTCCTGTGTAAGGCGCTGAAGTCTGCCAGGCGGACAGGAAGATCACGATAACTCTTGATGTCCGTGCTGAACAGCAGACAATGGCCGGGGCAGTTCATGGGCTTCAGCCCGAACTCTTCTTCCTCCTCGCCCTTCTTGTCTCTCCCCTCCACACTGAACATATCTTCGGCATAGTTCTGCCAGTGACCAGACTTCTCCCAAAGCGACTTTTTGTATATTATGGGCGTGATGACCTCTTGGAAGCCAAACTGTGGGTATTGCGCGCGAAGGAAAGCCTGTAGCTTCTGGAAGACATAGGTACCGTTGGGGAGGATGAGCGGCGAACCGGGGCTGTATGGTGACGTCACGAAGAGATTGTGTGTCGCTGCGAGCGTGCGATGGTCGAGCGGCGGTGTTGGTGGGTTGGCAGCCGTCGCTGTGGGATTGAGCTCGGCATCGGACGAGGAGTGCTTCACCGAAGCTTGAAACTGATGCGGCGCCGAGCACGAGCAGCTTCGGATTGGTATTGTAGCATGCTGACGTCTCCAGAGCTGGCGCAATGGAGCTCGCAATGCAGATCGCAGCGCTGGTGGCATCGCGACGGCTGGCAACCTTCACAAGACTGCTGGAGGGCATAGCTGCACTTTCCGAGATGGCGCCTTGGCGCGCCCTGGCCACTGCATCATCCTTACCTTTGAGCTCCGGCATCATGCGGCCCGCGTGTCCTGACCCCCTTGACGACGTGTGCAGTGCATCTCACAGGAAGATCTCAAGAGCAAAAGCAAAATGCTCCATGACTATCCTCCGAAAAACGCTGTCGTTGATGTAGCTTGCTAATGAATATGCCTTGCAGCGCTTGTTGAAGCCTGATTGGCAGCCGCTACGTCACAAGATATGCGGCAGTAGCCTTAACAGTACACTTCCAACCTCCTACACACCGACATTACCTTATTGTTACTCCTGTCTGTCACCCTTTAAGTTGCTTCTTATATCATTAGTACTCAGAGGCGTCTAGTCGTCGTTCTACATATAACCCACGCAATCAAGTTCCACCAACCAACAACGCTGAAGCGCTTCACACTTCTTCGAAGACTTGAAGCATGGCCAAAGGAAGCAAGGCTTCGAAGCGGAAGCTCAGAGCGAGCCTGGGCGACAGCTGGGATGATGCTAACTATTCTACCGACGGCGGCGCCTCCACTGCAGGCGAGAATCATAGTGAGATCGAACTTGAGCTTTCCGACAATGAAGCCGTGCAAGAGGAGCGTATCAACTCGTTGCTGTCCCCGCCTGGGAATGCCACCATGACATCCACTCATCGCAAAGATCCTTCTTCTCGAACTGCTCGGGAGGAAGCCACGACTAGAGATCTGAAGTCATCCGATATCGCGCGCACTCCCGAAGCTTCCCAGCCGTTACAGCCACTTATGCAATCAGAGCAGACGGGACCCAGCTTCATCATGCCGAAGCTGGAAAGCTCAATACACTCTTCCAATGGTTCTCCGTCGCGCAGGTCACAAGTGCGCAGTAGAAACATACGGAATAGAACTCCACACCTCCGAGCATCTGATCGTTCTTCTACATCATACACTCCTGCTACCTCAAACAAGGTACGGTCAGCGTCGTCTCCTGAGCCACCACAAGTCTCGACTATCATGCGCTACGCCAACCTGTTCTTTGAAAACTTTGCGACACCTGTGACGCGTTATGTTGTTGGCGTTTTCAGTCATGCAATGGGCAACTTGCAGCCTTTCTTCGGGCTTGCACTCGCTATTTTGCTCCTCATGTTTGGCGTGCAATGGGCTGTCGGCTCCCTTCGCTCTGGACTTACGGCCGCTCTGTCACCAGTCTGCCTCATTCCTGGTTCATCTTATATCGTACCCTTCTGCGCGACCGGTACTCATGACGACCCGCGGGTAGACTTTGAGGGCTTGCTCGACGCGCAGTCAGGCCTCGAGGAGATTTTAGATGCGTCCAAGGATACCTCAACACTTCCATCAACCATCAAAGATTCCGAAATCGCAATCCGCGACCTGCGCACCCTAGTCCGCCACTCTCGCCTGCCCTCTCGACACCAGCTCGACCTGGAATTTGAAAACTTTGTGCTCACAGCTAACGAAGCATCTGTGGACCTCTCTCGCTACAATTCTCGCATCGGGGCGACCATGGACCGCATAATTGCAACAAACACCTGGACAATGGCGGTCCTCTCTGGTCTGTCCGAACAAGAAGCCTCCTACGGTGCGATCGATCGCGTCTATGGCGCTCTTACCCGTCCTTTCGTCGCGCCGCCTCCTACGCTGCAACAACGCGTCTTCGACCAGTACCTCCTCCACGTGACCAAGAACAAGGAGGAGATTACGAAGCTAATTGAGACAGCCGTCGCCCTGCTCTCTGTATTACAGAACCTGGACGAGAGATTGGATACAATATATCAGATTGCGATAAATGACGACGTTACGATTACCAAGAACCAGGAAGAACTTCTTGCTCAGCTCTGGACGAAACTCGGTGGCAACAACGCCAAGGTGAAAGCCCACAACAAGCAACTGCACCTGCTCAAGAACATATCTGCGTATCGCAAGAAGGCACTCGTGCATGTGTCCGAAACACTCCTCAAGCTTAGAGAGATTCAGGCAGAATTAGAGAATTTGCGGGAAGGCATTGCGGCGCCCGAGATTCTTGGGTGGAGGGACGAGCTGCCCATGACGTATCACTTGGATTTGATTGAGAAGGGTGTTGAACGATTGAGGAGGGCAAGAGGAGAGAGTTTGCGGGTGGAAGGGGAAACTTATAGGAGGTTGATTCGTGGTAGTGAGGAGGGCAGGGCGAGGGAACTGCCTGCGCCTGCCATCACTGTGAGGATGAAGTAGGCTTGGATACATGCAGTCACCGTGTGACGTAGTTTTGGGGTTGGACTGTTGTTGCGACGGACTGCGTACCTCTGCGGTTCAGTGAACGATTTGTATAGATGCCCCCTATCCCCATCTCAGTGCTCTCTCTTTTTCAAGTCAGAGTGCTTCAGAATATGGATTCACTCCGTTCACTGCCCTGCATCATTAACACATCTGCACCTCGAGTAGACACCTCCTTACGCCGCCCGTTTCTAACCCTTCAAATTCTATCTCATAGGCCACCGCACTGCGACTTGCACACTGCTCTCTGAACGCATCGACACTACCACCCACACCAAAATACACTCTCTTCGCCGCTGCAATCGTCTTGCCCGTCTTGACCCTGCTCATCAAGGCGACTATGGTCTCAGCAAACGCAGTGAGCGAGGCAGGGCTATAGATGGTCTCGGAGCCGAGTATCAGAGTATCCAACTCTGGTGTCGAGGGAATTAGGTCGAGAAACTTGCCAGTCGGCGTCCACGAACCAGAGACCAAGTTTAGGGTGAGACCAGTTTGTTGGAGTTGCTGCTTGAAAGCGACCAATATCTCGGGAGTAAGATATAGATCACCGTGCTCCTCCTGTTCGTCGAACAGCGGGTTGCCGTCCGGCAGCAGTTCAGCGCTCTGCTCTGGTGACAGTGTAGCTGCCCATGCGAGGAGAAGGTTTGGTAGTGTGACCAGACGGACCACGTCGGCGTTGTAGTCGGCAAGAGTGAAGATCATGCTCAACTGATTCTTCAACGCGTACTGAAAGAGAAGTAGGGACGGGACAGCAGACCCGCAGCCTAATTCAACGACGTGGTTCACGCGAACAAGATCATCGAGATCTTTTCTAGGCCCACGATCGAGAAGAAATTTGACGAGGTCGAGACTGCACTCCCAGGTCTTGTAACCGCCTTCATAGACGTTTGTTTGAAGGTCCGTGTTTTCAAGGCCAGCAAGCACATTTTCTTGAGACCCATCATCTTCAGCCATGAGTTGCACACGAACATCGAAGATCTCGCGCCGCGGAAGGCGGGTTGTGAAGCCTTTGGGTGATGTGAGGGCCAGGGTTGAAAAGGAGAGTTTATCTGGGAGGGCGAGCAACTGTGTCGTGTGTTAGAGAGACGTGAGCCAAGGTCAAGTTGCATGAGACATGAGACATGAAAAGTACCCAGATGTCATATTCAGGACAAGTGAACGTACCAGTTCGTCCAAGTCATGTGCTCTCGCTTCGATGGGTGGCGGCACATGCGCTGTCGACGCATTTCGCTCATGCGTCTGCGGTATGACATCATTTGGATCCTCTTCTATATCTTCGCCAGAGAAGCCAAAACTGAAAGACATGTTGTATACGTGTAGATTCTGGGTTGGGCCCTGGGTGGTTGCATGTGGAGCGTGGGGTACATTTTTGTGCAAAGCTTATCGATAAAGTGCGAGGCCCGTGCCCCAGTGAATGTGGTCGGAGATATGGTGGAAGAGGCTCTCGATCGACTCTGTGGAAAACCTAGCGAAGCTCAGCGTGCCGTGGTGCTGGACAGGATTGTCTTGAAGCTTCCTGCCCTGACGCTGCCATGGTCGTTTGGGAATCGTTTGCCTAGCTCTTCCCATTGATACCGTCCATTTGGGCTTCCTCGTCCTTGGTCCTCTGCAGCTGCGCTTTACAGGCATCGAGTGTTTCGCTTGGCAGGTCCCAGGCGGATGTGTCGATGCCCTGCGCGTGTGCATCGGCCATGATCTTCTGGCGCTCTACGATCTTCTCGCGCATGTATTTGATGGTGGCATCCAACACGACCGCCTCGCTGCGCCCTTGACCCTCCATGCCAGGCACGATCGAAGCCAGGCGATCGAAGCCCTCGCGGATGGCCTCGCGACGCTTCTGCTCGGAGCGTATGTGGTTCTCCTTCTTTTGCGCTTCGGTAAGGCGCGGGCGGTCATTGGCGTTGGTGGGGCTTTGCGAACCCATTGCGGTGGTGGGCTTGTCGAGGTGTGGGAGGTGGGTGTGATGCGTGGCTTCGACGTGGATGGTTTACAGGGTACGGCGCGAGGCAGGTGCTGAGTGAGGAGTAGAACCGCGCCGGGCTACGCACAGTGACATGCTCCTCCACTGGCTGTGGCATGCAGTGGCATCGTGTAGGCTCGAGTGGCATGTGAAGAGAGGCACAGAGCTTCCCTCGGCGCGCGTCGGTGTCGGCGTCGGCGTCGGCGTTGGCGTTGGCATCAGCGCCAGGGCCTCCGCACTCCAGCCCCGCCGGCGAGGCAGAGCAGAGTACATACCTACCTGCAGTGCATCCTCTCCATGGATCGTCAGGCAGTCAGGCAAGGCAGTGAGGCAGTCGGGCAGAGCATTTGTGGGCCAAGCAGCGGTGCAGCAGACTGCTCGCTCACGTGACGGTGCCTGTGAGGTCTGTCCACCCTGTGCAGCCTGTACATGCTGCCTGGTGGAGTGTGGCGCACGCGCAATTGTTAATGTCGTGTTGATGCTGGGCCCCACGGCGCCACGGTAAACAAGGCGACGAGTGCGAGCGGAGGGTGCCCAAGCCGCAACGATCGCTGCAAGGAGCAAAGGGAGTGCAGTGCGGCTCTCAGGCTGGTGTGCGCCCTCCAAGCTGTCTCGTATGGCCGGCCACTCGCCGCCGCGTCGAGTCGTGTAGGCACAGGTGTAATTGGCATGACGATGGCTAATTAAAAAAGTCGTTTCATGACCTGATTGTTGTCGACCAGCTCCATGCCCGACGTGACGCAGCTGCTGCTGTAGCTGCTGTAACCTGCAGCCTCTCAGCGTCCCGCGAAGCTGCCGCCACACCCTCGCACTCGTGCCCGTATTCCCATCCCACACCACCAGGCTGGCGTGCAGCGCGGCGACGACGCCTCGACGACCTCTGCAGCCACAGCCACGGTACTGCCGAGAAGCAGCAAAGAGAAGGACCGGCCGTGTTGCGCCTGCAGCGTGCAGAGTTGGACCGACCTACAAACAGACAAACAGACAAACAGCCAGCTTCAGCTTCGGCTTCAGCTTCACGTACTTGTGCATGCGCCCAACGGCCCCTTCCCCAGCACCCTCGCCTCCAACACCACCGCCGGCCCCCTCGACAGCGCCATGGACTCGGCGCGCAGCAGCAACCGCCGCATCAACAGCCTCCAGACCCGCGAGCGTCTGCAGCGACACAGCTCGGCCACCTCGCGCGCGAGCAGGCGGCCCGTCTCCGCCCAAGATGCCTACCTCTACGCCCTCCGCGTCGCCTACCTCCACTACCTACTGCTGCCCCGCCAGAAGCGCGTCCAGCATGTGCCCGCCGCCCCCAGGCAGGTCCAGCGCGTCTCCACCACCACCGCCGTCAACATCCTGCAGGACATAAGCTCCATCCGCGACTCCAAGAGCACTCGCTTCCCACATGGCTTCATGGGCGAGCTCGAGAAGCGCATGACAAAGGTCCTCATGGGCACAGAGAAGATGCCCGAGTTCCGCGATCCCACCGTCAAGCGCACCTTTGCCGTCTTCCTCAACGCATTCAAGGAGCCGCAGTCGAGGAGGAACATGGAGCAGGACAGAAAGGTCGAGGGCTTGGTCCTCATGTTCTTCTCAAACGCCACAAAGGAGATGCAGAGGGGCAAGCAGCCGGGAGACGATAGCTGGAAGCTCATGGTCGATCGACACCTGGCCCTCTTCATCCGACTGATTAGTTCCACCCTCAGGGACCACGACTGGCAGCGCGACAGGCCCGAGCTCATGCAGCGACTGCAGACCATGGAGAAAAAGCTGTTGGTGCACGACCAAGACCTGACCGCCGAGCACCAGCGCAATGGCGGGCAGGGCGGCACAACCATCGAGGTGCTGGTCGAGCGATCACACGAGGTCAAAGACATGCCTCTGGTATTGATTGTCTCGCGCATCTTCTCCGTTTCCTACTCCGACGTTCAGGCAGACATCAACAGATACAAGGACACCTGGACTGAGAAAGCAGCGCTGCAGGATCTCAAGACATACCAAGCCCACCTCAGCCTCATGACAAGCAAGACGTTGAACCGCGACGACTTTGATTCAGAAGAGGCATACGACATGTGGAGAAACCAAGAGACACCCGAGCTTTCGCGCATCATCATGGACATCTTGCAGTCTGATCCAGAATTAGCAAAGAGTTCATCACACGGCCCGGCTGCGCAACTCAGGTCCCAAAACGCATCGGTGGACCTGGGTTCAAGGCAAGGTTCGCAATCATCGGAAAGTGGCGCAGCATTCGGACTTGACCAGGCTATGGATGGTCTCAATATGCGCGACGATCTAGCCAACGGCGACGAATCGTACACCTTCATACCATCGGATACCCGCAGCTACTACCGCGCCATTGTAAAAGAAGCACTCACATATGACTTGGCCGATGCTCAGCAAAACGAGGGGCCTACCGAGTATGTTGGGCTACTGTCCAGGCAGTCGCACGAGCTACTGAGTGAAATTGCGCTGAGATGGAGGTTACCACTGTCTTCACGCTTAATCCTGTATTTGGACGTTATTCGAGAAAAGTATCTTGACCAGGGGCTGGACCTAGACAGTCTGGACGCAGCGTTCAACTATGTAAAGGAGCCGCCGTTGCCACCGACAGATAAAAAGACCCATCGCATGAGCACGATGATGCAGATGCAAGCGCCAGAGACTGCGTCCGATCGCTCGAAGTGGACTGTACACGACTTCCTTTTAAACCAACAGATCTTATCGTCACTACACGATGCGCTACTGCGGGAGCTTTTCGAGCTGATGATGTTCGTTTACGATACAAAAGCGCCACCTCTGGGACCCATCATGTACATCATAACGAGCCACATCTACGAGGACCCTATTTTCGATGCGCCCGAAGACGATTTAAACCAGTTCACAGAGCATCTCCAACAAGCGCTTCGGCGGAAGGCAGGCGATGTATACGGGGAGATGCTGGCAAAGAACATTCCCGACACCAAAGAGGATTGGGAGTTTTATCATGTCATCGAGCTTGGGAGGGCGGTGGTAAAGCTGTGTGAGAAGATACAGAAGCGGTACCGCAAGACCCCCGAGATCATGGGTGTCAGCCCTATGATGTGTCTTGTTGAAGAGGTATTTCCTGCTTACGCAACGGATGCGAGAGACATAGTTTCGCGCATCATGGACGTGGCTCATTCCAAGGGCGAACAAGTACCCGTGCAAGATGGGTTCGACCTCTACAAGGAGATGGTCGAGATTCGACGCATACACAGCGACGCTTTACCGAGTCGCCGGTTCGCTTTTAACATTGAGGGCTTGCTGCAGGAGTTCGTCTGGAGGTGGATCGAGATGACCGATTCAAACCTCATTGGTTGGGTTGACAATGCGTTCAAAGCGGACCAGTTCCAGATTCAGTCACAGAACCCTGTGCCTGCCGACGATGAGCGACACAGCGTCTCCGTTGTGGATATTTTCCGCTCTTTCAACCAGAGCATTGAACAGATTGTGGCGCTGAACTGGGACGAAGACGTTCAATATGCCAAATTCATGACGGCTGTGTCTAAATCTATTGGCATTGCGCTAGCCAGGTATTGTGATTTGATTGAGCAGAAGTTTGCTAGGGAGATGGATCGTGTGACGCCAGAGCAAGAAGCCGCGGCACGCCAGACAAAGACGCAGCAGTGGGCGTCCATGGCCAAGGACCTGTATGTGCAAAAAGAGGCAGTTGTGCCATTCCAGTTTTGGCCCGAGGTGAGTCGGCACTACCAGCAGTAGAAATGCAACAGGCTAACAGCAATAGTCACTGGTCAAGCTGAACAATGTCGAGTACGCTATGCAGCAGCTCGATAAGCTCGAGCGAGAGATTGGAGTAGATGCTTGTGCAGAGGTTATCCAGAAGCACGCACCACCACCAACGCAGCGCGTGCGGAACAACAACTTTGTCTTCACGATCAAAATCATCGAAGCAGAAGACCTCAAAGCGTGCGATATGAACGGTCTCAGTGATCCTTACGTCGTGCTTGGCGATGAATACCAGAAGCGCCTTGCAAAGACAAGAGTCATCTACGGCAACTTGAACCCACGCTGGGATGAAACCATCGACATCACAACCAATGGACCGCTGAATATCGTCGCTACCATCTGGGACTGGGACACGCTTGGTGATCATGATTGTGTCGGCCGGACCTCGCTCAAGCTGGATCCTTCCCACTTTAGAGACTACATGCCGCGCGAGTACTGGCTGGACCTCGACACGCAGGGTCGTTTGCTATTGCGTGTGAGCATGGAGGGCGAGCGCGACGACATACAGTTCTACTTTGGCAAGTCGTTCAGGACACTTAAGAGGACTGAGCGGGACATGACACGAAAGATCACTGACAAGGTAATGTACACACTCGAAGCGCTGGGGTGCCTTTACTGACAGACGCAGCTTTCTTCTTTCATCAACCACACGCTTTCTCGACGAACGCTTAAAGCTTTGCTCAATCGCGGCATCTCGGTGACATCAGTCACTAATTACTTTCGCGCAGCGCGACCGCAGTCTGTCATTCAGGGCCCAACGCAACAGGATGTCACGCAGGCGCTCGATCCGCTGTTTAGATACTTTGATGAGAACTTTGCCATTATGAAGCAGACGCTCACAGATGCCGCCATGATCATGGTCATGACGCGACTGTGGAAGGAAGCGCTGGCAACGATAGAATCGCTGCTTGTTCCTCCTCTTTCGGACAAGCTGTCCCAGCAGCGGCCACTGACGCAACAGGAGCTTGACATCGTGTTCAAGTGGCTCAAGCTGCTGTTCGACTTCTTCCATGCGGCGGATGAAGACGGGAATGTCGAAGGCGTGCCCATGGACGTTCTCAAGTCGCCCAAGTACCACGAACTGCAGAATCTCAATTTCTTCTACTTTGAGTCGACGGAAGATCTCATTCGCACGTCGGAAGCCATGGCTGGAGCCAGTGCCCGGCGACAACAGGAGCTGGCGGCCAGGCTCAACCGGCAGTCTGCACCACCGGCCATGGGACACCAGTTTGGCGGGGCAGCGGGCCTGGTGGGGATGCCGACGCGCAAGCACAAGACAATCATGTTGAGCCGAAATCTGGGCACGATGAAGAAGGCGAAGGAAGAGAAGCGGAAGGAGGCGCAGGCTGAGCCGAACGACGACATGATCTTGAGGATCTTGAGGATGAGGCCGGAGGCGGAGCGGTACCTGAAGGATCGAAGCAGGCAGAAGGTATGTTTTCTGCATCTCTTCCTTTCTCTTTTTCTTTCTTTTTCTTTCTTCAATTTCTCTATTTTCCTCCCATCTCTCTACTTTTTCGACCGGCACGGTGACTGACGGGACGTGACAGGAACGACTTGCTGCTGCGCAGGCCGCAGAGATGATTGTACGACAGAGTCTGAACGCTGGCGGGGGACGGATGACGGGTGTGGGCATGGGCCGCGGACGATAGGGCTTGTTGGGGCGCGCATCTGAGTGGGGCTCGTTTCTTTCCTCTGCTTCGAATATCTTTGCATCTTTATGCTCAGCATGGCGTTTGTGCACCCTCGCGTACAGTAGTTCTAATTGTAATGCCCACGCTCTGGGCGTTAGCGGCGTTTGCAGGGTTGCGTTGGTTTGGGCGATATAGTAGACGGTATGAAGACTCGACGACTTGCCCTGTGATGGAGGAGGTTCCAGACAGCCTGCATTGAGCCGTAATCGCTTTCGAGACGAATTGAATGTGGAAGGGAAGAAAGCGACAGCTTGTCACGAGCTGGTGCGTGAAAGGGCAAGAAGAGACCGAGCGAGACATGAAGCCAGCGTTGGAAGGTGCAGTTGGGCAGGTAGCACAGGATCAGGTGCGTGATGAACAAAGAAGAATTGATTCCGGACTCGACTGGTGGTAGTTACATGTAATTTGCATCCGCCTCGATATCCCGCTCTACCATTCTGCGCCGGGCTTCCTGGCCTATGCCGACGCGACGCGTTAGCCATGTGCTGGAGATGACATGAGATGGAGGCAGGAAAAGCACTTACCGGAACAGCACCCTTTCCGCCTAGCTCAGCCTCCAGACCATCTGGGTATGTCTTGGGAGCGCTGACTTTGTCGGGGTAGATCTGGTTCACCGTCACACACAGGCCCAGGACGGTGGCGACAAAGGTGCCCAACAGGACGGCTCCCCAGCCGGGTGTGAAGTGGCTGTAGTCGTGCAGCGAGAGGGCGCCGAGAATGTCGTGGTCCTCGTGGCAGGGCTCGCCGTAGTTGCGGCGGTCCTGCTTGTCCCACCAGTCGGCGTAGGGGTCGCGGTTGTTGCGGTTCTCGCGGGGCGGGTTGATGTAGCCGCCGTTCTGGTTGGGGTCGGCGAGCTCGGCGCGCTCGTGTGCGGTGAGGGCGGTGCGGCGCTGGGTGAAGTGCGGGACGGCGGTGGAGCGCAGGACGGTGGCAGGGAGCGGGCGGGCCGCTGCAATGCGCCGGGAGAGCATGCTGGGCGGGTGTTCAGCAGCTGGGGGAGCGCAATTGGGGGGCCAGGGTGTGTTGCGGGGGCGTTGCGGGCGTTGCGGGCGTTGCGGGCGGGGGACAGTGTGCGGGTCGCTGGTCGACGTGAGGTTCGTGATGGAGAGGGAGCTCGGAGGCTCGGTGGTGGTCGCGGGCCTTGGCGCGGCTATTCCTTTTCCGACCGGCTCCCATTGCCTGCTGTGTACTGTCGTCTTCACGTTTGATGAGGGGACCATGTCACGGCGACGCTGGGGTCATCGAGTGCAGTGCATGGCGGCGGCGGCGGCGGACAGACAAGTCGTGTTCGCATTCATCACATCAGCAGTGCCAGGCACACGACACGACGTGACGTCCATGTGTCTCGCGCTGGCAGTAGTAGTAATGGACAATGCAGTGCGTGCAGGCGCTAGTCGCGCGCGGTCGGTGTTGGTGCGTCTGGTGCGTCGTCGTGTCGTGCGGCGTCTTTCCCCAAGGAACACGAAAAGTACAGGCTCACGACACAAACACCCGCACGCCGCTCCCTCGCCCGCTCGACGCCGCAGCGCATTTCCAGACTCGCCACGGTGTGCAGCCGGACCCGGACCAGACAGCGACGGCGCTCTTGCGCGGATAGATGCTCGTTTGGCGGTGCCCTGGCTGGTTTTCCTGCTGCGAGGCTCTCCGAGGCAGCCTCCCTCTCTGAATGGAACAAGGCACGCCTGCCGACGACGACCACCGCGACGACGTGCACCGCGCCCCAGACCCTGCCGCCGCCACCAGCACCAGCACCAGCACCAGCACCAGCACCAGCACCACCACCACCATCGCCGCCCCTGATGGCCACGACGACAGCGCGCCGGCTGACGTCAAGCTGCCCATCAAGCTCGAGGGCGTAGCTGTTGCGCTCGAGGGCAGCAACGACCATGGTGGCGTCATGCAGCGCTCGGCCAAGCGGCGGAAGCTCGACGACTCGCACTCCCTGACGGCCACGGCCACGGCCACGGCCACGGCATCCACGTCCACCTCGACGTCCACGTCGGCCTCCACCCCGCGCTCAGCCTCCCGCGCCGCATCGCCGCCCTGGAAGTCCTTCACTGCCAACGGGCCCACGACCGTCTTCGAAAACGGCGTGCGCAAGTCGTCACGCGTGAATCGAGATGCGCCGCCGCCCCCGACACCCGAGCCTGCGAAGCGCGCGGGCAGACACACGGCCAGGCCACTGCTGACAAACGGCAACGGCACGCCCAAGCACACCACCCCCAAGCACACCACCCACAGGCACGGCGTCGCGGCGAACAAGGCCACGCCCGTCCTGGGCAGGAGAGCTCTTGCTGCACCCGCACCGACTACGCCCGCATCGCGCAAGTCGGAGCGCCAGCGCAAGCCTGCAGCCCCTGCACGCCCCACGCCGCCCGCATCGCCCAAAGGTGCCACGAAGCGCAGCGGCCGCACACGGCGCGCGGCTCAGGACGCTGTCGCCGTCGACGAGCGCAGCCACGACCCACGCGCTGCCAACGCGCACGACTTCGACCCCGACACCGGCCTCCACACCGACCATCTCGATCCCTTCGCTCCCCCGCCTCGCCTGCGTCTGAAGCTGCGCAAGCTCGACCCTCCGCAACGCCACCCTCTCCACCTCCCCCCGCAGCCCAAGCACGGCTCTCTCGAAGCCTTCCTCGCCCAGGATGACCCGCTCGAAGGCGACGAGGGCCAGCGCATTACCCAAGCAAAGGCCAAGGAAGAGGCACAGCGCCGCTTGCGCATTGAAGATGCCGCCGAGAGTGGTGTGCTGAGCCAGGCCGTCTGCAGTGTCTTTGCCCCCGAGCCGGCGCCTGAGCCACCACAACAGTACGGCCATTGGGACCACGTCACTGCCCACGCCCTGCACTTTGGAAGATTGCTGGCCGACGAGAAGAAGAACCACAGGCGCTTGGCCAAGGTTCTTGCGCGCGAGGCCCAAGACCGCTGGTCCGTCAAGTACAAGCGTAAAACAAAGGACGAACTCGAGCAAGAAGAGATAGACCGCCACATTCTTCGCTACAAGCAGCTGGTCAAGGACGTCAAGGATGCCTGGGGCCTCGTCAGGGTCGAAATCGACAAAGAGCGCGTCGCCAAGTATGAGGAGGAGCAACTGCAGCTGGGCCACAAGGCCATGGATGACATGTTCAACCAGGCGCAAGAAATATTGGGCCGCGGTGCTGCTGACTCTGCCTCCTACTACAGTGAGGACCGCGAGTTTGACGACGAAATGGCCGAGCTGGGCAGTCAAGTCTCGGACACATCCAGGATGCGCAATGATGATGATGTCATGTCCTCGAGCGACGACAGCGAGGAGAACAATGCAGACGATGATGATGACGCGAACCTCACCGCCGAGCAGCTACGCGCCAAGTACCAACAGCTGCCTGATCTCCTCGACAGCAGCTCGGGCGACGAAGGCGATGAAAGCGAGGAAGATGCAGAAGACCATGTCGAACAAGGCACTCCTGCGCCTACGCCAGACTCTGATTCACAGACGGACGAGGTCTTTGCCACACCAACCGAACAACCAATTGACACCAACGGCTGGGGTGACAATCACCACAGCGAGCCAAACTACATCAACCCCGCCAACGTCGAGCTGGAGCAGGTTGACGACGCGCTGCTGGACTCTGATGAAGAGGACGCTTCTCGATCCGGCAGTGAGGCCTGGCCAAGCGATGACGACGAAGACGAGGATCGCTTAGACGCTGATCTAGGAACGGGCGCATCAGACTTGGGCACGGATGATAATGACGACGACGACGACGACGACGACGAAGACGACGACGGTGATGACCATGTTGGCATGATGGGATTCCTTGGTACCAGTGATATCAAAAAGCTAAAGGAGGCCGCCAAGGCTTCGGTGGAAGAAGTGCCGTTAGAGGCACATGTGCAAACAAACGGTGTAAATGGTCACCATTCATCGTCTGCGGCTGACGATCAGGATGATCCTTCTATCAAACATCAATCAGTTGACAGCAGTCGCGATGTAGTCAACGGCGAGCATGTCCACGTCAATGGGCACTCGAAACGCGCTAGATCGCCAATCATCCAGACTGCTGCAGATGAGTCCGTGCAAGAGGACATCGTGATGGAAGCTGAAGAGGATGATGTGCAAGCAGTAGAGCTTGTTCCTCACAGATCTCGCCAGACGTCATCGCCTCCACGCGCAGAGATTCCTCCTCTCTTGCGAGGTACGCTTCGCGAATATCAACACGGCGGACTGGACTGGCTCGCAAACCTCTACGATACAGAAACCAACGGTATCCTTGCTGATGAGATGGGTCTGGGCAAGACCATACAGACCATCTCGCTTCTGGCCTATATTGCCTGTTATCGAAACGTGTGGGGCCCACACTTGGTGGTAGTCCCCACCAGCGTCATGCTCAACTGGGAGATGGAGTTCAAGAAGTTCCTGCCTGGGTTCAAGATCCTGACCTATTATGGCGACATCAACGAACGCAAGCGTAAACGTATGGGCTGGCGAAATACTGGCAAAGACATGTACAATGTCGTCATCACTTCGTACCAGCTCATTCTTCAGGACGCTGCCGCATTCAAGATGCGGGCATGGCAGTATCTCATCCTAGATGAAGCGCACAACATCAAGAACTTCAAGTCGCAGCGATGGCAGACCATGCTTACCTTGCGGACGGAGCGACGCCTGTTGCTGACGGGTACGCCATTGCAAAACAACATCGATGAGCTCTGGTCTTTGCTATACTTTTTGATGCCTGCAGGCTTTGCTGGGGAAGGTCGCATCGCCAACCTTGAGGAATTCACTCTGGCTCTGAAGAATCCGACATCACAAATCTTGGACCAAGGGCGACAGCAACTTGACGCTGAGGCGCAAAAGATTGTTGCCAGGCTACACGAGGTGTTGAGACCGTACTTGCTCCGCAGACTGAAGGCGGAAGTCGAGAAGCAGATGCCTGGAAAGTATGAGCACGTTGTGTACTGTAAGCTGTCCAAGCGGCAGCGGCAGCTCTACGATGGTTTCATGGGCCGTGCGGATACGAAACAGATACTGTCATCTGGCAACTATATGTCCATCATCAACTGCTTGATGTCGCTACGAAAGGTGTGCAACCACCCGGATCTATTCGAGACGCGCGCTATTGTTACTTCGATGGCGATGCCAAAATCAGTGGTGGCCGAGTTTGAAATCAAAGACTTATTGATTCGCAAACGAGTGCATGAAGGGATGGAAGAAAAGAGTGTGAATCTCGATGCGCTTAACATGGTCTTCGCACGACGCGAACAGACGCAAATGCGACATGCGCGACGCTCACAGCAAATTCGCGCGACACGACCGCTGGAGGATCTCATCGAACGCCAGACTCGCCGAATCAATAAGAGCTCCCCGGTAGGGTCCTCGTCACTACAAGCAACGTTGTCAGCACTAGCTCGTCGTGAACAAGTGGCCGTTCGCGACCATCTACAGAGATGTCTATCTCTTACTCGTACTAGAACGCAGTTCCTCCCGATCTATGGAAAAGAGATCATCAATGCTGTCACCGTTGACTGGCATGCGCATGTGTTCGGCCCTCGACGAGCTGGCGTCAAGATACTGAAGCCAAAGCCTCCTCTACCAAATGTATACCATTCGATGCAACAGTCATTGCAGCCTCAGCCCACGCTCGCGTACCCGTCGCATCCTTCCGTTCCAACAAACCATCAATTCGGGCAGTCCACAACGATTATACCACCAAAGGAAGAAGAGCAGCAGTACGACGTGATAAGGAGATATCACGGCGAACTCGGTTTCAGATCGCCCAAGTCGATTCGTGCTGCAAATGAGTGGTGCAATGAGCAAGTGACCCACTTCTTTGATATGGTTCCCACCTTAGAACAGCGAGCAGAGGCTCTCCAGCCTCTCGTCGCCCAGTTCACATGCGTCACACCGGCGGTTGCTGCAGAGGAGCTCGCACCTTTGACAGTATCGAAACGAGGTGTGGAGCTCATCAGGTCCTCCGAGATGGCCCACCAGCGCGACCCATTCCACGACGCCCGCATGCGACAGTCTATCGCTTTTCCTGACAAGCGTTTACTGCAGTACGACTGCGGAAAGCTGCAGCGACTTGCCACGCTTCTTCGCGATCTCCAGTCCGGAGGCCACCGTGTCTTGATTTTCACCCAGATGACCAAAGTGCTTGATATTCTGGAACAGTTCCTCAACATCCACGGCCACCGGTACCTACGTCTCGACGGATCCACCAAAGTCGAACAGCGGCAGATTCTTACCGATCGATTCAATAGCGACACCAGCATCCTGGCGTTCATCCTTTCCTCCCGTTCTGGTGGTCTCGGCATAAACCTCACAGGTGCTGACACTGTCATCTTCTACGATCTCGACTGGAATCCTGCCATGGATAAACAGTGTCAAGACCGAGCTCACCGCATTGGTCAGACACGCGATGTCCACATCTACAAATTTGTCAGCGAGTATACTATCGAAGCCAATATTCTGCGCAAATCGAACCAGAAGCGCCTGCTCGACGATGTTATCATCCAGAAAGGCGACTTCACAACCGATACCTTTAACAAGGTCACCTGGCGCGATGCACTGGATGACAACCGTGGTATCGATACCTCTGACGAAGCTGGCGCAGCCATGGAGAGGGTTCTTGGTGAGCGCGCGGGCATCCTAGGGGATGCGCGTGTCATGAACACGGTCGAAGATACCGAGGACCGCAATGCGGCTTCCATCGCGCAAAAAGAGATTGTCGATGAGATTCACGACGACCAAGTTGATTTCAACGAGTCTAGCAATGCAACACGCGCTGCCTCTGAAGCTGCTGCCGCTGCCGCTGCCGAGGCAGAGCTGGAGGGTCTGGTCGAGAAGAGACACGTAGATGAGTACATGCTGAGCTTGTACAGGGAGGAATTTGGGAAGGAACCCTATAAGCCGCCGACCGATCGACAGAAGAGAAATCGGAAGGGCCAAGATCCACATGTCAGGCAGCGAAAAAAGAAGTACTAGCCCAGAACCTCATCTACTAAGTGGTGACGGGGTCGGGACAACTAATGAAGGGACGATTGTATTAATAGACTGTATTCGAATCCTACTACATAAATGTACAGTACATTAGTATCTGTCTATTGATAGATTTTTCATCTATGTACCACTCTCCCCAAGGTAAAGACGTCTGGTATGGGGACCCACGGCGAAAGGCGGATCGACGTTGACACCGACAGATTGGGAGGATAAATTCTGAACAACAACACGATATTGAAGTGCGCGAGACCCATCGATGCGTCATTAGCCTTTGAAACGGCTGAGAAGCGTACTAAGAAGCGTACTAAGAAGCAGCTCCGCGAGCAGCGTTTGGCACTCGTACACGCAGTGCTACCGGAGTATGAGATGAAGTGTAGCAAGCGACGCGAGATGTAAGAAAGTACGTGAACAGAGAAGATTTCTCATCCTTACTCACTCTATCCTCCTCTCCACCTGTTTCCTGATCTCTACTTGGAGGTGCTTTTTCAAACCTGGAAGAGCTATTGGCGCCGCTTTGGATGTACGATACGTAGAGCTGTCCTTGAAACCTGCCGCTGTTTGGTGTATCGTACTTCTGGTAAGCCATTTTTATCAACCGTTCTTCAAGCGACATTGCCGCCATGAAATACGAGGATGCCAGCTTGCTGGATACAACTTGGCTACGCATCAGATACAACGAGCACAGTGTAAACCTTGCCCTGTATCGTTGTGCTGAACCCTTACCGCATGGGATATCCATGTGTCAGTTGTGCAATTATAGTCAATGAATAAGATCAGAGTCTTAAGACACGCGCGAATTCTGTAATGCATTGCATGTTAGATTTTGTTCGCTTCTACATCTAGAAGCGGAGGCAGTCGTTCAGTGAGGACTTCATTGGCATACTGTCAATAGAAATTCGGAGAAGTTTGAAATATTGACAGGACAGTTAGTGCAAGAGACTATGATGTTTGAAACAGTGTGATTGGATGCCTCCACCGTAAACGCATATGAGGTGATCAGGTACACAAGATCTGATAGGACCAATCACGGGAGCATATACGAGGTGAAGTCTCTGCTCAGCAAGTAACAATGTAAGTGCAAAATGTGCGCTTCGTCCCACTTGTACCTCAGTAGACTATCAAGCGTCAGTTCAATGTCTATCTCATCTAACCTCCTCGTCTTGCTGTAAACGAAGTCCTCGTTGGCCATATCAGTTTTGTCCGAGAATCGCGTTCTTGCTCATGTTGCTGCTTCTTCCTGCTTTCCAGCTCCATCCCTTTTTCTACGTCTCTCTCGTTCTCCTTGAGCATAGACTCATATATTCTGGCGGCTGACTTTCCCACTTCTTCCCTGCGCTTACTGTGTCTTTTGTTTAGCAAGGCAAGGTACATCGGTATCAACAGTGAAATGGCACCCACGAGGATGAACATGACACGGTCTGAGATCAGACCAGGGCGATATTCAGGTGCGTCATCGACTGAGTAGAGAAGAACCTAATGATGGCGATGAATTCCGCGCGCTCGGTCAGGTACTTTGCCTTCATTGGAGAATCCAGCATGAACACCAAAACCACGAAAGAACACGCTACAGTTGTAAGTCTACAGAAATGGAGGATTGTTTGTTATTACATCGAGTTACTGTCGATGTGACCCGGTCCAAAGGTAAATAAGCTCTCGACGATGTAAGTGACACCGTTCATTGCGTTCCAGGATGTAGTACGCATTATTTGTTCTGATCTACGACACCACTTTGTAGTTTTAGCAACGCAAGCTGAAGTAATCATGGTTTCAAAGCTTCCTATCATGAGACGCAGACCAAATAGGCTTTTGAATTCGGTGCAAGATGCCATGATAGTAGGACGGCTGTCCCAACAAAAGATGGCTCCGGCAATGACTTTTCCTGCTAGGAGCTTGACAAGCAAAAAGGTCGCGAGGGGCTGCATGACCAGTTGCGCCAAGTACATGATGGATCTGAGCCATGAATATCATGTGCCAACGAAGCCAGCATTTTTTGAACACCAAAGATCAACACGTAGTACAGTGATTGACTTGTCCTGTTGTCCAAAAAGATAAGCGCCGGGAAGTAGAGGGAGGATCCTATCGTCTATACACCTCAAGACTGCGCACTCCTCTTCGTGGGTGAAGACCGCATCCTCAACGTGTGCATCTTCAAGCGATCCCGCTGCAGTTTCAACAATTCGATGGTCGCTCAAAGAGCCTGTTTTTCCCCCAACGCCGTTGATGGCGTCTTTGGTGTCAGGGTCTGCCATGTCTGTGGAGAATGCCTGTTGTGCACCGTTGGACCTGTTCTGACCGATTCAGAGTATAATCAACAAAATCTTGGTGACCAATCATTGGCAAGTTGTCGCTTCGATATTGCGTCCATCATGAGAAGCTCATTTCGGATATCGATTTCCAGCTCGGCGACCGTCACGATATAATCCCACGAATTGGCGCAGTTTGGCAGCATTATCGCTTCTTACAACGCAACCTTCCCCGCAAAGCCCTTTCCCCATGGCCGATCATCTCTCGAAAAACCCCCATGGGGGCTAGCGACACGTAATTGGCCACCGGCAGAAGAATATTGGCCTAAAGGTATCATTCGGTGTAAAAGGGCCCGAGCATGGCGGAGTAGGATTTGCCCGCTGCCATTTGGTATGACATGCCCCCCTCTTTACATATATTTCGATCAAAATTAAGAACCCAACGTCGAAATTTAGCAACGCGTTACTCTACAGAACAACAACATGGACGATACGCATCCAAGGCGAAAGAAATATGCACTCATCGGCACTGGTGGACGATCGAGCTTTTTCTACACAGCAATTGCGACTACCTACAAGGAGACCTCTCAGATCGTAGCATTCTGCGACACGAATCAGACTCGACTCGACTTTGCCAATGAGCAGCTACATTCATTTGGTCACGCAAAAGTTCAAACATACAAGGCGAAGGATTTCGATCGCATGATTGAGGAGACCAAGCCAGATGAGGTGATCGTGACCACCATCGATCGCACACACAACATATACATTGTAAGAGCGCTCGAACTTGGCTGCAACGTTGTCACAGAGAAGCCTATGACCATCGATGCGCCACGGTGTCGGGAGATTTTCGATGCTGTGGAGCGAACTGGCAACAAGGTCCGCGTAACCTTCAATTACCGATACGCGCCACACAATACGAAAGTTTGGGAACTTCTGCGTTCCGGGGCAATTGGAACAGTAACGAGCGTGCACTTTGAGTGGATGCTCAACACATCGCATGGTGCTGACTACTTCCGGCGCTGGCACCGCGACAAGCGGAATGCTGGAGGATTGCTGGTTCACAAGTCAACACATCACTTTGACCTTGTAAACTTCTGGCTCAACTCGCGGCCCGAGACCGTTTATGCGTTGGGCGACCTGAAATTCTATGGTCGCGAAAATGCTGAAAAGCGTGGTGTGACTGAGTTTTACACCAGAGCACACGGTAGCGAAGTAGCAAAGTCAGATCCTTTCGCGCTACACATGGAGACAAATGGTAAGCTGAAAAAGATGTATCTCGATGCAGAGCACGAAGACAGCTATTATCGAGACCAGAGTGTCTTCAGCGACGGCATCAGCATCGAGGATACGATGAACGTCATGGTGCGCTATCAGAACAGCGCAGTACTGACCTATTCGCTCACTGCGTATGCACCATGGGAGGGCTTTCGTGTATCGTTCAATGGCACGGGTGGACGTTTAGAGATGGAAGTGGTCGAAAATAGTTACGTCAACAGCGGAGGCGATCAATCGCTTGAAGGCTCACTTGAGACTCGCTCGATCACCTTGAGGAGGCTCTTCGAAAAGCCAGTCGAAATCGAGATACCAACCAGTGTCGGGGCACATGGTGGAGGCGATGAGGTCTTGCTCGCAGATCTGTTTGGCGAACAGGGTGCTGAGATTGACCAGGACATGCGGGCCGCTACTCATGTCGATGGGGCATTGTCTATACTCACTGGTATATGTGCTAACAAATCTATTGCAAGCGGGCAAGTTGTAAAAGTCTGCGATGTGTTTTTATTATAGTACAGCATATTAAGAACAATATACAGATAATATAGAAGACATTATTAATAGGCATAGCAGTATACTATTATATCTATATACGCAACGCCTAGATTTACGCAATACCTTCGGTAACTAGTAAAAGATCTAGAATTTATTATTCTTAGATATTATAATCTCTATTAATAAATTAATAGCCTCTAGCTTTCTAGTACTAATTAACTCTGTTAAAACTACTTTATAAGTCTCTAGTAATGTAATAATATAATTTAAAAATCTATTTCTACTAAACTTTCTACTAAACTTTCTACTATAAACGTAAAGCACTACTAAGACAGCTATACTACTAAGACAGCTACTTGTTCTTAGCACTATAACTTTTTTAAATAACCTAGTATATAAAACTAATATAAGTAGTTATAAACTTAGTAAGCAGATAGAATTGTTTTTATACTTTAGGCCTATAAATTAGAATAGTTTTAAGGCCTATAATACGCTACTATAGCTTATAATATATACTATAAATAGCTCTCTAATTAGCTTTATAAAATTGTAGTTTAATAAAAAGTACTATCTAATAGCTAGATACTCTCTATAATAGAAGAGTTAATAATTATATTATATATTCTTTATCTTAATTTATATAGATTTACTCTCTAGCTGTATAGAATAGTAGATATTATAAATAAACTATTAGCTATATGTAAGAATTCTAGCTAGAGGCAATAGTACTTGCTTTTTACTAGAGATAGATAGTAGAGAGATAGTAGTAGATGTATTAGATAACAAGAATAATACTTGTCTTCTTTTTAAATAGCAAGCAGCGTAGGTTTTACGCTGCTTTGCTAAGAGTAAGACTAGTACTAACTAAGACTAGATTTAAAACACTACAATACTAAACAATTCTATTATAGCTCGTTACATATATATAGTAGAATAGCTATTAGTAAGAACTAGGCTAGATAATTTATATTATATATAAAAGATCTTAAATTATCTTTTAATTAATTAAAAAACTATTAGAAAATACTTTAGAAAGATCTAGAAGTAATTTATTTATAGTTTAAGCTTATATAAGAGATAAAAGATAAGTATAGAGTTTTAAATAATAATATCTATTACTTTAATAAAACTAGCTTCTAGATAGAAGTAATTAGCTTAATAAAGATTATTATAGGCTTAGAGAGATATATAAAACTAGATTTTATCTAGCTATATAATTAAAAGTAGGTTATAGTTATCTAGAGAATCTATACTGCTAGATCTACTATTTTACTTTTTATTATCTATAAAGAGCGTGTCTACATCTCTATCTAGTATAAAGAGACTAATATACTATATAATTATTATAGTAAAGAATAATAGTTATAAAAGCTAATATAAGCAATTATAGACTATAAGATTACTATAGGCAGACAATTAAGTAGAGCAAGATAGAATAAATAATAGACAGTATTTTAAGAAATAAGATAAATTCTTAATAGAAAAGTTTTAAGACATGTAAATATTATATATATATATAGCTAGTAGGTCTCTAGGCTTAGTCTAGAACCTAGCTAAGATATCTTCTAGTATAGAGAGAATACTTATAATAATAGCCTCTCTTTCTTTAAGAGTTTGTCTTAAACTATAAAAAGATTTCTAGTAATATTATTAAGCTCTAGAAAAATCTTCTATAGAGAGAAAAACTTATTAGAAGAAATATAGTACTAGTAGAAGTCTATTAGTTAGTGTCTATAGAGATAGAAAGTAATTTAGCATATAAAGAATACTAGTAATTCTATTCTTATAATATTTGCTTAGTAAGCTACTAGAATAGTATTGCTATATAGCTAGGTAGATAAGTCTTTATTTATAAAAGACTAGTTAAGGCTAAGTCTTCTCTTATATCTTTATTAGCTACTAGTTAGTAAGCTGTTACTTCTACTAGATATTACTATAAATTACGCCTTAGTAGTTATTAGCTCTAAAACCTATATAGCTAAGACTATAAAAAGTATTATAATTATATACTAAATAAATAATTTATAAGAAGTATTATTTACTCTCTATATAGTATATATAGTGCCTAGTACTAGACTAAGAGTTACTCTTAGCATATCTACTATTTACTCTCTATAATCTTCTAAGTAATTAGGTGTCTTAATCTAGAGGCTAAGGCTGCTTAAGGCGTAAGTAGTTAGACATTATCTATCTTTTAGGCTAGATTAGTAAGTCTCTAACTAGTAACGTCTATAAGAAGATTACTAGCAGCTTCTATAGCTCTATTTCTACGTAAACAAGTCTAGAATTTACTTACTTATAGAGAATCTTATCTATATACTATGAAGTTATAAGACTTTATTCTTATATTCTTTATTAGATTTTCTATTTAGGTATAGCTATTATCTAGAAAGGTAACTTAAGCTATATAGCTTATTTATACCTATATTTAGCCTATCTATAGGTACTTTTCTAATAAGGTATAGCACCTACCTAATAGAGAAATTACGTGCTAAAGAATGCCTAACCTTAGAGCGTTAGATAGCTATGCTTATTATAGCTATAGCTAGTCTAGATCTAAAGTTAGCTCTTTAGCTATTTATAGCTATTCTTTTCTATTAATAGTAGTAGCTTACGTGTCTACCTACGTAAGCTAGATACTAGAAATATATAATCTTCTATATAATCTACTTATAAACCCAAGTTAATTTATAAGCAGCTATTAGTAATAACTATTCTAGATTATTCTACTTAGTAATAGAGAGAAGAAAGATTCTAGTATAAATACTACTCTCTCTCTCTCTCTATTAGTTCTGTACCTAGCATTTAATATAATATCTACACTATTATATTATTTTATCTTTATCTTTATCTACTTCTTTTAGCTATACGCTTTCTATATTTAAAATTACCTAGTCTAGTTAGTCTAGGTCTTCTAGATTAGAGAAGAAAGTAGCTATCTTTAAATTCTCTCTTTCTACTTTCTTTATATATACTAGTAGTAATAGTAAGCTATTAGCCTTACTATATATAACATCTTACCTAGACTCTTACATAGTATAGCCTAGGCTCTAGCATTTATTTATAATATAAATCTTAGGTAAGATTACTAGTTACTCTTCTAGTAATTAATAGATATATACCTAGATATTTATAATAAAAATTATCTTTCTATATAGTAGATTATAATAGGTAAAAGAGTAGTAAAAGATTAGATTATTACTAGAGAGCTACTAGGCAGAGAAAATTTAGTATATATAAAAACTATATCTACTTACTTATAGTGCCTATTATCTCTATATCTTTATCTATATCTACCTTCTAGCTCTTGCCTTCTAGCTCTTACTTTTAATACTATAATATCTCTTCTAATATATATTTCTTATAAGGCTCTACCTAACTACGTCTACTAGCTGCCTAAGAGTATATAGCTCTAGCTATTACTTTTATAATACTAGTACTATACTAGTATTATATACTTAACTACTTTCTCTAAAAGTAAGTCTAATAGTACTATCTTATTCTTTATCTATATCTTCTATTAGCCTAGTAGGTATAGGCTTTATAAAAATAACTTTAGTATATATCCCTCTTACATTCTCTTAAAGAAGAGGAAGTGTGTTAAGATACTTTCTATACTATCTTAGTATCTACTTATACTAACTTTTATAGATTAACCTTATTTTCTAGTAAGCCTATAATATACTTAATTTCTTAATTAAGTGTGCCTTCTATAAAATAAATAATAAGATAGTTACTTAAGGTAACTAGGCAACTAATAATAATATAATTACTTAGGTATAGATATACTAGTAGACTGCCTATAACTACGCTAAGGCTTATTAAGATAGCTTTATTACCTATAATACTATAGTTTATTACTATATTAATAAGTCTAGTCCAAGTAAGACTAAGTACACTTAAGCCTATTAGATCTCTTAGTTATATAATTTTAAGTAGTATATTATAGATATTTTTCTCTCTCTTTTTCTTATATAGAGCTAACTTTTTATAGGCTGTAGTTAGAACTATTAGTATAAAGCTTTCTAATAATATTATAATTAATAGTATAATTAAGAATTACTTCTAGAAGATAGGTAGTACTTATAATATAGAGAAGTAGTAGTACTACTATAGTCCTAATCTATCTTCTACTATCTAGGCTCTATTAGCTTCTTTTAAGAGGATTTCCCTTTTAGCTTCTCTAACTAAGTCTACTCTAGGTAGTTATTACTATTATAGTCTCTTTTATAAGATAAGCTCTTTTAAGGGTTGTAGAGGAGCTGCTTAAGCTATAGTTATAGTTATAAAAACCTTCTACTATAGTAATAACTATATAATAAACTAGTAGATAATAATAAAACTCTTCTTTTCTATTAATATACTATTCTTGCTAGTAATATATTAGATAGATGCTAGGTCTTCTTTAGAATCTAGTTGCATAAGTTCTAAGGCTATCTAATCTTACTTTCTTTTTTTTTTTTTTTTTTATTTTTTATTTTTGATTTTATAATGTAAAATTATAATAAAGTTTTTTTTTTACGTTAT